>JASANQ010001297.1:0-202570 GCA_030849645.1 Wallacemonas sp. Wsd | reverse complement strand
AATTTCCCAACCCAAACGGAAGGAATCAAATCTTGTTCTTCTTGTGACACTCTTGTTCAGCCTTTTGCTCTCCCGAAAAAAACCGAAAGCCCTCGGTGTCCCCAGTGGCCAAGCGCAAGAGAAGCCCGCCTGGGAGGAAAAACAGCGATTGGCGGGGAAAAGAGAGGCAAGAAGGGCGGGAAAAGAGGCCAGAAACGAAAATCGTGGGCAAGAATAGAGAGAATGAGGGCAACAGGTGTAAGAGAGAAACAAGTACGGCAAAGCAACAGAAAACGGGGCAATCAGTCTCCTCAGAGGCCAACCTCCTCTTCGTCCAGAAACGACCACTGTGAGCAGGAGAAAAGGAAACCAGGCACGAGGGGCGACTCGCTCACCTCACCCCGAAGAAGTCAGGCACTCTTTGGTGGCCACCAAGTGTGACGGACAGGGGAACGAGGGAATAGGGTAGTGACAAGTGAATCGTGACAAAGAATGGGTGTACTTGCAAGTCTCCAACTTAGGTGAGTGCCTCATGAATGTGTTTGTGCTTGTCAGATCTGACACATGCAGTGAAGAAACAAACTAGGAGCAGAGTGTGGGAGGAGTCAAATGGAAGAGTGAAGAGAGGTGGTTGGGAGCGTGGAAGTCATTCGAGGGACGAGGACAGTGGTAGCCGAGGTAGTCAACCAAAATGACGGGAAGCAATGAAGAAGGGCTAGTCACTCACCGTGGGTTGAGGAAACATCTCCACATCTACAAATACACAAGTAGGGAAGCGTTCGCAGACAACGGTGCCAGGCGCGATACATACTCCAAGAAACACCAATCACCGTTTGTGTTGCTAAAAACTGAGCATTCAGGCTGCTACATTCGCCCCTCAAGAGCAATAAAGAAACGTTGTGCGGAAAAGAGGGAAGGAAGCGCGCGAGTCTGACACAGCGGCACCGAAACACCCAACTGTTTAGATGATCAAGACGGAAAAAAAAAACATGTGTCACCTAGAAACACGAAAGCAGATGTAGCTCCAATCGCAGCGAAAATGCAAAAAGAAGTCGGGTTCGGGGCGCGCTGACAACGACTCAAAATGTGTTTTCAACAACTGCCTAAAAGCAGCCGCGAAACTGTCGTTGCGGATCGGTGTTGCTTAGCGAGCGGGGAGTTTGTAGTCGCGCTTGGGTGTACCGGCCAGCCTAAGGTCTGTGAGCTTAGGACAGGTTTCGAGGCCTTCCACACTACTGACTTTACTATTTGAGGCCCAGACCGTTTCCAGGCACACCATGCCACGCAGCGCACTCAGGTCGGCGACAGACGTGTTGCTAACGTACAGCCCCTTCAGCTTGCGGCACTCCTGCAGGGGAGACAGGTCGAGAAGGTTGGCACAGCCATCCGCATCGAGGATTTCCAGACACGGCATGCCAAGCAGCGCACTCAGGTCGGCGACAGACGTGTTGCCAACCCCCAGTTCCCTCAGCTTGCGGCACTCCTGCAGGGGAGACAGGTCGAGAAGGTTGGCATAGCCACCCGCATTGAGGAATTCCAGGCACGTCATGCCACGCAGCGCACTGAGGTCAGCGACAGACGTGTTCCAGACACGCAGGTCCTTCAGATTGCGGCACTCCTGCAGGGGAGACAGGTCGAGAAGCTTGGCACAGCGACTCGCAGCGAGTTTTTCCAGGCACGCCATGCCACGCAGCGCACTGAGGTCAGCGACAGACGTGTTTCTAACGTACAGCTCCTTCAGATTGCGGCAGTCCTGCAGGGGGGACAGGTCGAGAAGGTTGGCACAGCCGTCCGCAGTGAGGAGTTCCAGGCACGCCATGCCACGCAGCGCTGTGAGGTCGGAAACGGATGTGCTGTTAATGTGAAGCTCCTGCATCTGGAGACAGTGGTACAGAGGAAGAAGGCTGGACAAATTGGTGCAACAAGCCACCGAGAGCTTCGTCAGATGTGGCAGGTCGCGCAGAGAGCCGAGCTCGGAGACAGCAGTCCCGTCGAGGCACAGCTCCTTCATGTCCGAGCAGTGCTGTAGAGCTGCCAGGTCCTTCACATTTTCGCACTCATTGAGCTCCAAAACCTCCAACTTCACCAGCGCACCGAGGGCACCGATGTCGCTCACTGACGTCCCACTGAGTCGCAATGTGGAGAGGCTGGTGCACTTCAGCAAAGGACTGAGCTCAGAGAGTTTGGCACAGTGGTTTGCATCCAAGAGCTCGAGGTTGGACGCGCCGTACAGTGCCTCCAAGTCAGTCACTCCGGTGTCGGAGATGTTGACCTCACGCAAACGCGGCCAGTGCTTCAAAGAAAGCAAGCTCGTGAGTTGCGTACAGTGGGACACGTCCATCTTCACCAAGAGCGTGCTGCGCAGCAGGCCAGCGATGTCCTGCAGGCACGTGTGTGCGGCTTTGAACACCTGCACGCGATCCAGGTCGGCAAGACGCGAGAGGTCCGTGATGTTCTCTTCGTGAGACAGGTCGATCTCATAGAGGGGAGCTTCACTCGGCGGCGGCTCTTCGGTCTTGGTGCGCACAGCTTCCAGTGCTGGAGGCTCAGTGACTGGTGCAGTGGGGCCATCCGGCGTCACGTAGATACCGTTGACAAGCATACGCCCTTCATGCCAGTCGCCGTCAAACATGGTGTCATCGGGCCACGCGTACAGTCCTTCGCCATCCATCAGGCCGTTTTTGAACTCGCCCTGGTACAGACGTCCGTCGGGCCATTTGAGGCTCCCCTCGCCGTGCATCTTGTCCGCGATCCACTCACCATCGTACTCGCGACCATCCAGCCAGGTGAGAACGCCTTCGCCGTGCTTCATATCGTTTTTGAACGCACCCACGTACACGCGACCGTCAGGCCACTCGTAGGTGCCGCGACCATGTTTCTGGCCGTCCTTCCACTGGCCGTCATAGGTGCGACCACGGGAGTCGGTCATGGTACCTTGTCCGTGCGGCTCACCGTCCTTGGTCTCGCCGACATAATCGTTGTTTGTTGACATTGCTCACGACGAGGGCGGGAGTTTCGGAGTTTTGAACGAGAAGAAGAAATAGCTTTTAGTGGACTTGTGGAAATGGCGAGAGTGGTTTTAAAAAAACTGTCGGAAGAGCAGAAAGGAAAAGACGAAGATGAATGAAGAGGGTATGCAACCTGTCTGGTGCGTGAGGGACACAATAGTGAACGTTAACAGCGCCAGTAGGAGGCTCAGAAAAGGAAACAATATTATACATGGAGAAACATCGGCTAACGGCGGCGCTTGACGTACCTCTGCAATGATCCACTACTATTTGTTCGAGCGAGTTGTTATGAGACAGGAATCTGAAAAAAAAAAACGAGTGTCAGCTCAACGTAGCAAAAAGGTAAAACGGCGATGGCAGAGCATGGCCAGCGTCCAAACGAAACGGAGGGCACAGTGTGCTTCTCCCGGCGATCGCAGTGATACTGTGTAGCAAGAGAAACGTGTGCGTGCGGATTCTCTTGCTCAACCGGCCTCGCTGCGTCGCAGTCGATGTGAGCAGAGGAGAGTCTTTTTTTTTTTTTGCAAGGCATACAAGTCGTCAGTGTGAGTCGTCCTCACGCACGAAACCCATGTCAGGGAATTGTGGAATCGACGCTGCAGCAAGCACCTTTGTACCCCGCCTCAAGGCTCCGTGCGCCAGCGAGGCTCTGTAGCTGCGCATAGCACACCACGCTCATCTTCTCCAGCGTGACGCACGTCGCCAACGCCGAGATATAATGCATACTTGTCTCACTAATGGTCCAGATCCTCCAGCACACGCATGCCAGCAAAGCAAGAAATGTCGGTGAGGACGCTGAATCAGTAGAGATGAGCACAGCGCTGTCTTGCACAGTGTCGAAGTGAGGACACATCGGATATGCTCGTGTCACTCAGGTCAAGTTCGGTGAGGCAGAGTCGTGATATCCGAAAGAGTTGTCCACCGGATTTCGATCACCTCCAGTGCGCGACACGCGCTGAAGCATTCCGGCGAGAGCAGATCCACTCGACGCCACCCGGAGCTGAGTACGTGCAGCGTCTCGACGCACGGCAGTGCCTCCACCGCGTCCACTTCGGAAGTCGGGTCTAATCATATGACGGAGTCGGTGTACAGGCAAGCCACCACCGGCACGCAACGCCACCCAGCCGAATAGGGGACGGCGCTATTCGATCTCGATACCAGTGCTGATGGTCCCGCACTCATTGTGTCACTTGCTGAGAAGCACGTCCCTATTGGCATTCATCAGAAAGCGGAATCAGAACCCGGCGATGAACAGGGCCTGGCTCGGCTTCACGATGTACTGGAGAACGGTGTCCACGCGAGGCGCGATCGATGCGACTGTTGGCCGCCTATAGCCTCATTAGAGGACAATATTCTGAATAAAGAAGAACGAGAGTTGCTCAACATGTGTGTGTGTGTGTGTGTGTAGAGAGAGAGTATGGGCTCCATTTGGTAGTTATGATGTGCGTGGTTTTTTTTTTCACAACAGCGCAGGACAAGCACAAAGGTGAATAGGAATGTGGAAACACGAAAGGTTTGTGTGTATGAGCCATATACAGTAAGCATGGCAAGCCGGGCACCGGCGCGTTTGTGCCTGGTTGACGAGGTTCCAGATGGAAGGCATTGCGCAATATGTAGCGTGGACCTTGGTGACGGGAGGAACAATGAAATTGAGAAGGACGCACGAAAACGGAGTCTGACGATTTGATTGACCTTGGCGCTGCACAACCGGTTGGTGAGCAGTCGGCACGCCCGGCACCAGCTCCCCTGTGCCTGCGCAAACAGACAACAGCAATGTCTCACAAGAGGAAGAACAAGCTGGTGGAGGAGAACCGCACTACTCATGATGTCTCAACAGCCTCGGCGATGTGTTTGTGTGCGAGTCGAGTCTGCGCTATGAAAAAAAAGGACAAGAGTAGGAGGAAAACAAGACAGACAGTTGTTGTTGTTGCTGGTTTGCCATGCATTGGTTAAAATGGAAAAAAAAAACTAGTCTGTCGGGATTGGCACAAGGTAGGTTTTGTTTCTTGGACGTATTGTCTTGGTGAGTGAACGCTGGCTCCGCTCCACCTTACTTGGTGTAGTCTCCCTTCATGCCCTTGGCGATGGTTTGCAATTGGATGATGGAGGTGCCCTCGTAAATGGCGCCAATCTTGGCATCGCGGTAGAAGCGCTCGAGGCCAAAGTCCCTCATGAAGCCAATGCCGCCAGCCCATTCAATGGCGCGGCTCGCGGTCTTTTCCGCCACCACGGACGCAAAGTACTTGGCCATGGCCGCATCCTGGACAAAGTTCTGATTCTGCTCCTTCTTGCGCGCCGCGTTGTACACCATCAGGCGCGCCGCGTGGAGCTCCGTCGCGCACTCGGCGTACTGCATCTGCATGCCCTGGAAGTCGCCAATGTGTTGGCCAAACTGCTTGCGCTGGAAGAGGTAGGGCATGACGCAGTCGAGCGAGCCCTGCGCAATGCCGAGCATTTGCGCACCAATGCCGATGCGGCCTTCGTTCAGGATGTTAATCGCCACCTTGTAGCCCTCGCCAAGCTTTCCGATAATGTTCTCCTCCGGCACTTCGACGTTCTCAAAGTTGAGCTCCGCGGTCGAGCTGGCGCGGATGCCAAGCTTGTCCTCGGTGCGAACGACGCTGACGCCCTTGGTGTCCGCCGTGTCCACGACGAAGCAGGTGATGCCCTTGTAGCCGGCGGAGGGGTTCACATTGGCCATGACGAGGAAGATGCTCGCGATGCCGCCGTTGGTGATGAACAGCTTCGAGCCGTTGATCACCCACCGGTCGCCCTTCTTCTCCGCGCGCGTCTTGAGCGCGAACGCGTCGCTGCCGCTGCCAGCCTCGGTCAGGCAGAAGCAGCCCACGCTCCCCGTCGCCAATTTGGGCAGGTACTTCTTCTTCTGTGCCTCGTTGGCGTAGCGGAAGAAGATGTTGTTCACAAGGGTATTCTGCACATCAACCGTCACAGAAACGGCAGGGTCGTGGCGGGCGAGCTCCTCAATCGCCAAGATGCTCGAGAAGAAGCTCATGCCACCGCCTTCGAGATCCGCGGGCGTCTCGATCCCCATGAGACCGGCGTTGAAGGCCTCGGCCACGACAGAGGGATCCATCTCACCCTTCTCGTCCATGGCACGGCTCTTGGGGACGACGTGCTGCAGGCTGTACGCGCGGACGGCCTCCACGAGCATGCGCTCCTCCTCCGCGAGAGTGGTCAGCGGGCCAAACGCACCGACAGGCGCACAGCGCACAAGAGGTGTGCGGTGCACCAGCAACTGGACACACGAGCGACGAAGCATTGTGGAGCAGTAGGGAGCTCGGGGGGTAGAACTGTGTGTGTGTCTGTGTGTGTTGAACAAAAGTGATTGTCAAAGCAGATGTCTAGGTAGTAAGCTGGCGGCATTAGAATAGAAAGCAGATGGAGCCGAGGCGAAAAGGTGGGATGATAATAGGTTGCACGACAAAAAAAGAAGGGGGTGGGTGGGTGACAGGCACGGCAGTGAATCACATGCTCGCAAGCTCAGAGTTCACAAAACTTGGTATGGCACACGATTACATATGCATTGCTCATATTCCGCGTGGCGTACAGTTGTGAGGAAATGGAGCACATTGAGATATATCAATTCAAAACAGAACGGTAGAAGCACATGGTCGTTACACGCGAGTCACTCCCTGACGATTAAATAGTCGATACGTTTTCCTTTTTTTTTGTTTTTCGACAGTCCCATCGAATGGACCCGCCTTGTCCTGTGCACCTGTGCGCTAGTCTGTCTTTTTCTGCTGTGCTGCAGACAGGGCGTCGATCGCGGCGATGCGCTCCAGTGTGGTGGGGTGAGTATACGTCAGCGCGGACACGAGAGGATCAGGGGTCAGGTTCTCCTTGTTTTCTTTGGAAAGCGTCAGGAGCGCGCGCTTCATGCTGTCGCCGTAGCCGTGCTCGACCGCAAACCCGTCGGCCTGGAATTCCATGCGGCGGACCATGGCGCACATAGCGTAGCCAAACACGGTCGAGAAGGGCTCCAGGAAGACCTGAGAAAAGATGCCGAAGCCGATAAAAGGGTTTGTGTCAGAGTAACCGAATTGCTGGTACATATCCACATTGAAAATGACCAGCTTGGCCCCGTACGAATAGCCGAGGAGCTGCGCGAGTGCGATGCCGAGGTTGACGGTGGTGTGCGAGTACTTCCAGTGGCCCATTTCGTGGCACAGCACGGCAAGGACCTGGTCTTCGTCCTCCGCTGTCTGCTGAAGCAGCGTGTCGTACAGCACGATGCGCTTGTGGCGACCCAGGCCGAAGAAGTACGCGTTGCTGTGCGCGGAGCGCTTGCTCCCGTCGACCTCGAGAACCTTCTGCACAGGAAAGCCAACCTTGTCCGCCAAGCGCCGGATGCCGATGTACAAGGTCGAGTCCTCGGCGAGCGGGGTGAATGTGTTGAAGAGCGGCTGAATGAAGGTGGGGTATATCAAAATAAACGCAAAGACCATCGCGGACGACCCGGCGAAAAGGTAGAGCGGAAAGCGGTCTCCAAACTTGGTGACAACGTATTGAATCAGCGCCACCTGCGTCGGATGCAGCAGAGCAACGCGCACAGCAAAGGAAAGCAGCTTGTCCTTGAAAAACTGGAGCTTGGTGCTCTTGTTGAAGCCGTACTTCTGTTCGACCACGAAGGTCTGGTAGTACTCGAACGGCGTGTCAATCAGGACGGCCAGTGCATCCGACGCCACACTGTACGCGAACAGGTGCGCAAAGGAGCCGGTGGCAAGGCCGGTCTTGGCCGCGATCAGCTGGTACAACTTGGCGGGGATCCTCCGCACCAGAAACAGCGTGGAAAGCGCGACGTCCTTCAGGTGATCGACCATGCTTAAGGCCGCGTTGTCCTTGGCGTACATCTGGGCCTTTGTTTACTCTTCGGGAGTCAACATGTCCTTGAAGAGATCAGGCACTGTCATGTTCTTGCCAAGGCACCGTCGCTGACGCCACAGGAGGTAGGCGTCCCAGACGCCAATCACGTTCGTGGTCAGCAACGCCGACGAGTAGAACGTGAGCGGCATCGCACAAGGAGAAAAAAAAAAGGAGAGGGAAAGAGTGGGAAAATGCTACACCGCGAACAGAAAGGGGGGAGGGTAGAGGTAGAGGGAAGTGGAGAACAGGCAACGCGAATACGATGTAAACAGTGTAACGGGAGGCGGTCACAGAGGGACAAGTACACAGGGATTTCGAGATGCGACGCGCTGTGTGCCGTGGGGTGGGAAAAAAAAAAGTGATGAACAGGCAGCTTGGAGCAGACTCGAGTTCAGGTGTCAACGGCGGATGGTTCTATGACTAGGTGAGTTGTTGTTTTCCTTCGTGTGTGTGTGTGTGAGAGAAAAACAAAAAGAAAAGGCATACGCACACAATGTGTGGGTCCGGCGCACTCAGTGGCACGCAAACGTCAAGTGTGGACTGCCACACGCCAGGCACGGCGCGATCTGGTGTAGCCCGGTGCCGCAGCGACCGCACAGGAGCACATCGGTGGGACGGTTCTGGTGCCGACAGAGCGGACACTCCCACGACTCCGCGCGAGCCCGGCATTCGCCAGCGGTGGCCATGATGCGGCCTCGGTGGCACGCGTGACAAGCACGGCGCCAGCTGTAGTTCCACGCGCCGCAGAGGTGGAAGTCCTCACCAGTCTCGCGCAGGCACCGCCACACATAGAAGGAGGGTACAGACGCGCCGGAGCCGAGGGCGGGGCGAGGCAGGCCACAAAACTGGCAGTCATAGCCGATTTGCAGAGGATGCGTTGGCGCGGTTGGGCGGGCACACGCACATCGGAACGGCTGCAGCTCGTCAACAGACTGTACCGTTTGACAGTGCACAAAGCAGCCAGTGTCAGGGTCGATCGCATCCGCTGCGACGGGCGCCGCGCACAGCGTGCAGTGCCGCGGAAATGTGGGGGAGGTAGACAGCACAAGCGCATCTCTGGGGTGGATGTGGTTGCAGTGTGCACAAAGATGCAGGGGCAGCGCGCGCTGCTCACCTCCACCACCGGATGTGGTGCTCTCATCTTCCGCCTCGACGGGTGCGCTTGTCGCGCCGATGAGGAGCGATTCGCGCTGCTGCAGAGGCGATCGCGTGTGGCACGCCGGGCAGGTGTAGCCGCCCTGGGAGTCACCGGCGCTGCACTGGCGGCACGCGGTGCGGCACGGGTGGTTGCTGGCGCCACACCCGCACACCCACGGCACAAATTCCGCGGTCAGCGCGTTGGTGCGCCGGCGCGATCCGCTCCCACCGGTGCAGCTCTGGCAGTGGGACCACGTGGAGAGATTGAAGTGCTCGCACGTCTCGCACAGCCAGATGCGCAAGGACTTGGTCGGGTTTGGGCGGAAGCACTGCGGGCAGTACAGGGCGTTCGCCGTGTGCGTGGTGCCGCAGGTGGTGCACGGCACGGACATCTCTTGGCGCGACACGAGCTCGTGGCAGCGGTGGCAGTGGCCGTCGGTGTCCGTCAGCTCACCGCAGCGCGTGCACACGCGGTAGCCGTGGGCGATCGCCGCCTTCAGACGTGGGTGTAGGCTGTCGCAGCGGCAGCAGCCTGCGCCGTCGTCGCCAGCGCGGGCACCGTGAGCGGCGGAGGTGGTGCCTTGCCGCTCGCCGCACGACGGGCACGTCCACCACACGCCACCGCCGGAGCTGCGCAGGCACTCGACGCAGCGCCGCGACGCACTCGCCAGCCGCGCACCGCACCCGCACTGCCACCAGAACGCCGTGTGCTCACCGAGCTGAAACTTGTCCAGCGCCGCGGCTAGCGCAGGGTTGTTCGACAGTGAGATCCCGGTCACGCCGTTCTGCTGGAGGAACAGCGTGAGCGTGTCGCAGACCATCGCGGCAAGCGGGCGAGCGCGGGACCCGTGCGCGGCCCACAGCGCACTCACCACCATGCCGATGCCGTCGAGGAGCCACAGAAAGCTCACGGTCGAGTACGCGCGCATAAAGTCGCACAGCGGACGGATCCAGTGTGCCGCGCACGTCTCCAGCGCCGCGTCGGCATCGTCTGGGCCGGTCTCGCTGGACCAGCGTGTCAGAATAGACTCGGATGTCAAGCGCATCAGCTGCATCGTGGCCGCGCGGTCAATAGGAGCGGGGTGGTCCTGCTCGGTGCAGAGCAGGTACGCCTCGAGCAGGCGCCGGGTGCCTTGCGTGTGCCTCGAGGGTAGCGTGAGCGCGGCCTTCATCAGCACAATCCAAACCGAACGGAGCTCCGGTGGGTGTCGGCCAAACAAGCGCACGGCGCGCCGAGCTGTCGTGACGACCTTTGCCCACAGGAGATCCCCCGCGTGTGCGGGGTCGTCCGCGCCGCCGGACTCGATGAGGAGGTTGCCCCGGTCGATCAAGGCGCCGATCAGGCGGACGTAAAAGCTCGCAGGGATCTTCGCCTCCGCGGCCGGGACGGCCTCGAGTAAGATGTGGAAGTCCGCGTACAGGAGCTCGCCCTCCGCCTGCTTTGTGTAAATGCGAGCCCACTTGTTCAGCAGCGGCGTCCACCGGACGGAGATGTAGTCGAAGCCGCCGACTGTCTGGGCCTGCAGTGCCACCCCGCGGAGCACCGTGTCGCGCAGCACGCGATCCATCCGCACGAGGCCCGACACCGACGGGCCTGCCGGCGCAAACCAGTTGTCGTTGTTCAGCAGGGCTGAGAGCAGCACCTGGAAAAGTGCCGCATCCACACAGCCGCCCGTCGACCGCTCTAGGACGTGCGTGAGCAGCACGTGCAGCAGCTCGGGGGACGTCGGCAGGCTCAGCAGGCTGGTCAGCACACCCTCGGGGATCGCCGGAGTGGTTTCCAGTGCACGTCGCAGCAGGTGCTCGGCCTCGTCGCTGCGCTCGGGGTGCTGCGCAGCGCACACCAGCGCTTCAGCGAGGCGCATGTGCCCGGCCAGCAGCGGCGCCTCAGTGCGCCTGTCCGGCACAGCCGATGCCCACGCGCCGTGCAGGAGGGACTGGACACAGTCAGCCAGCACCGCCCCAGCGGGACTCGCACGGGCCGAGTCGCACGGGGAGAGGCGCACGTCGCACGCCGCGTGGCGCAGCGCGGCAAACAGGAGCGCGTGCCTTTGCGACGGTCCGAACGGCGAGGAAGTCGCCGGAGAGGCGGACACAAAAGGCCGCAGAACTAAAGCGGACAGGAGAAGATCCGCGGGCAAACTCGGTGCCGTCTCTGCTCGCAACTCCAGCGCCGAGGGAAGTCGATCACCGAGATAGAGGTTCGCGCTCACCAGTGTGGGCAAGTTGGAGTTGCGTGCCACGTCAGCCCGGCATGTCGTCTGCGGCGGTGACGCTCGGCGCGGCAAGTCTCGCGCAGACAGCGCCACGTGCAGTGCCGGGCGCCGCATCACGAACCAGCAACCGAAAAGGGGGAAAAAAGATACTGCACGAGTGTGCGAACGCGCGTGCAAGATAAAGAGAGAGAGAGTGGGAGAGAGCGTAAGTTCAGTGGGGAATGGCAAAAAGTGTATACGGTGTCCGGCCATCGGCGACCAAACATGTGCAAATTGTGAAACGCAGAGTGGTCAAAACACGCGCTTCCCACACAAAGTTACCGGTGTGCGCGTAGACATACAACTAGCGTGGAAAAGAAGAGAGAGGCACACCTCTGAGAAGCGGGGTGTCCGGAAGGGGTCTGTGCGCGCGTGTAGGCATGCGCGGCATACAGCGCGTGTGCCCCCATGAAAGTATGGCTTTGTGATGACGTCACACAGTGGTACAGGGCAAAACAAGGAACAAAAAAAAATAACCAAGAGGCGGACTACAAAAAAAGGCACGTACCACGTTGAGAAAAAAAAGGAAGCAATCGATACAAGGAACAACAAAAAAAAAAGAAACATGCCCCCCGAAGATGATCACAGTGGAACAAAAAACACGCCAACGAGCGCGAGGATTTGAAAGACCCAGGTCGTCACCATGAGGCCAAAAGAACCACCGTAGCTATAGTTCAACTTGACGCTGCGGTTGGGAAGCGAGTCACACTTGCCGTTGTACGCCCCCGCCACACAGCCCCACGAGATCAAGATGGTCAAGCAGGCCACGCCGTCAATGATGAGAAGGAGAAGAGGCTTCTTGATGACGTCCACCAGCGTCAGGATGAACAGGATGAAGCTGGCGAGGGTGACAAAGATGGAGATGATAGCGAACGCGGCGGCACCACCCATGTTCGACTTGATGCCGCAGTTGAAGCCCGCCTCCTTGCTGTGGGCCCCACAGCGCTTCCAACCGAACATCGACGCACAGTCATAATTGACGCGCGCGTCCTTGCGTCGCTTGAACACGTCGACAGGCGTTGCCACAAGAATGAAAAAGAAAATCAAGCCGTGCCAGATAGCCAGCGCAAGAGGGAGGTAGCGCAAGAATCCGGGGCGTTCCTTGTCAGTGGCGGGGCTGCGGTACATTGGTCTGTATCAGTATCAGTAAGAAATATATATATAAAAAAAAGAGTGGGTTAGGAAACAAAAAACAAAGAGAGTGCTGAGTAAATCGTGTTCTAAAATAGGTTGATTTGATGTGGTCTAGACAACTAAAATGGTTGAAGTCCTTGCGTAATGTGCGTTCACTTGTCGCCAAAGAGCAGTGAAGGTGTGGCGTGCGTTCGGAGACAAATGAAGCGCAAAGGGAAAAAGTCGAGTCGAGGGAAAGGAGAGTGATGGAACGTGAGAGTGGCAGAGAGAGAGTAATATGTGGGTTGATCTTGCTGTGACGAAGCCGTAGTGGGTCGTGGTGTGTTTCACTATGAGATCAGTGCCTGGGTGCACGCGCAAGCTGACGTGTGCACATGCACAGTGTCGTCGGCAGTGGAGATGTTTAGAAAGGGTGTGAAGCGGTGTGTGTCTTGGAGTGTTTGCTTTTTCTTTCTCTTTCTTTCTGAATTGTGGGGTTTTTTTCTGAGAATGTGTTTGCCGCGCCTGAATGGAGCACACTTTCGCATGCCGTTGACAGAGTCAAGCAAGCACCGAGGCCACACGGGAAAAGCCACTGTGCTCAAGGTTGGCCGCGAGCTCAGCGCGCATCGCAGCCGATGACGTCCGGTGGCACGCCTCCTTGAGCGTGCTGACAATGACGCAGAGAGTCCGCTCATCGACAGCCAGCTCCACAACAGCGAGCGTGGCATCCATGCGGTGCAGCGCTACCAATCGCGGCTGGCCCTCTTCCTCCGCGCTGGTCTTCGCCATCACTTCCGTCGACAAGTCACGCACCAGTGCGATGCACTCGCGCATCAGGTCCTCGCGGAACAGCGTTAACGCATCCACAACGCCCATGTCAAACGGAGCGGAGTCTGACGTGGGCTGCAGCAGCACGCTTGACCACTGATCCGCTGCACGAAGCGTGGCGTCACAGCAGCCAATCACCACACAGAGCCGCTCAACGCGTGCGAGCGTAGCAGCGGAGGCCTCGCTGGTACTGTGAGCATCGTCCGTGCTGCCCTCCGCATGCACACGCGCGAGGCGGGCAAAGATCAGCACGTTTGGTGCCACGACGCACTGCCACAGGCGAACGGCGAGCTGGCCGCGGCTGGTGCTGAACGGCGCGAGGTCCCTCGCCATGCGCGACACGTACGCGTCTACACAGCGAATAAAGTGCAACGTTCCACAGCGCATCCGGTCGCCCATGGCACCGAGGAAGGCGACAGCGTCCCCATTGTGTGAGCCCTGCGCCGTCTGTAAAAAACGTCGGCGCCACAGGACGGCGGCGCCCTGCTCCAGTGCGCGCGCCGCACAGCGAGATGCCATCTGAAAGTGCGTCTCGAGGGCGACCGGGAGCAGCAGCGGGCTGACGAAGCATTCCGCCATGATCGGGACATCTGTCAACGCGTTCGCGGTGGCCGCGAAGTCAATCAGCACGTTGATGACGGTGGTGCAGTAGTCGGGTTGCTGCAGAAACGGCGACTCGCGGTGCCACTGATAGCACGGCACGAAAACAGACCGGGCCGAGTTCAGAAAACAGGCCTGTGCTACAGCAAGGAGCAAGCCCACATCGGGTCGCGGTGCGTCGTCGGCGGGGTTCAGCCACGCCGAGCGCACCTGCTGAGAGAGGGCCGTCAGCTGCGTCGTCAGGTACGCAAAGAAGTGCTGCGGCGAGTCGAGGCGGGCCGTCTTTTTTCCGGGTGCAAAGTGGAAGCCCAAGGCCTTCTCCAGCGGCTCCACGAATAACGCAATGAATGGGTCCAAAAGCTGGCCAAGCGCCGCGACCTTGTGCGAGGCGTACAGCTGGCTGGCGCGGCATGCGTACCACGCAGAGGCGCCGTCGTCCTCATCATCTTCAGTCTGGGCGAGAAGCGGCGGTGCGGCGTCTGGGCTCGCGGTGGTGGAGGCGGCGACCACGAGGTGAGGGAGAATGGACGACAAGGTTGCCCCGTAGCAGGCCAGCAGTGTCCTTGCGCGGCCACCTGCAGGTGGTGTCGTGTCCCGCACAGATGATGCCGTGCTGGAGTGCAGCGCGAGAGGACTGCGAGAGGCCACCACCGAAATGGACGCCAAGAGCGGCTCCAGGGCGACGCCAACACACGTCTCGAAAAACGAAACATCGACGCTGTCCAGGCCGTCGGCGGTCCCAAGCAGGGCATCGAGAAGCAACTGAGATGTCCGGCTGCACGTCGCGTACGTGTCTGGGACAGCACCTTGCGAGGAGACGATCACCATCCACTCCTCGCGCAGGTGTGAGAGCTCGTCGGTTAGCTTGGCCCGTGCGCTCAGCGTCCCGGCAGGAGAGAGCGGTGAGGCCTCGGTCGGTGGAGACAACGGGGACGTCTGTGGGGCACGGCTCAAAGCCTCCAGCACATCAGCGTCGCCCCAGCTCTGGTTCCACGTCACGAGGTCCAATGCCCTCGCCACGTCCGTCGAGTACGTTGCGGTTGTGGCGCTGGTCATCGTCGATGGGGGAGCGCCTCACTATTCACTACACGCATGCTTTGAAATTGGGTTTGTGCAGTTGTCGATCGTAGAACAAAAAGAAAAAAAAAAGAGAAGAGAGTGCAGAAGAGGAGGGTGGTATTCGTGCGTGCGCCGTCGCGATCAAATGACGGACTATATGTGGTGGCATGTAAAGTGTGCACTATTCGCCGGAGCCGCTGACCGCGTCAAAGAGAGAGGGGGGGGAGCCAATCGAATGAGAAGCCGAAAAGGTCGACGTGGGGGTTCGCGTTGATTAGTGGACAATCTGAGCAGCTATACTGTTTGTGTTGTCGTTTTCGAAAGTGAAATGGACAAAAAGAAAAGAGGCAAAAAGAGAAAAAGCATCACTGGTCGCCACCACCGTCCGTAACCTCTACTTCTCTCACTCCCATTCAGTCAATGTTGAAGAGAAACAAGCTAGAACCAGGTAGCGGCTGTGTCCGCGTCGGCACGATCAGGTCCGCGCCGCGGAGCCGTCGGCCAGCGGCATTCACCTCTGGTGAGGCGTCCATCGCGTCCACGTCGACGCCATCAACGTCGTCTGCGCCTCGTGTGTGCCGCGCACCGCGCCAGAGCAGCGCGTCCGTGTCGGAGGGAAGCCATTCTGCGGTCGCGCGCGTCTGGCGCTCCTGCTCGCTCAGCCGTGCGAGCACCTTGGCCGCAATCTCGCCGTCCGCCGCCGCTGTGCGCGCCGCGCACGACGAGAACCACGAGAGGTCCGAATTGAGGATGCCCCAGTGGTAGCGCAGCAAGGCCTTCACTAGCTGTGTGTACGCGAGCCGCCCCTCGCCGTCGACCGTCAGGCGCAGCCGCGCCACCGTCGCCGTGTCAGAGGCCGCGCTCGACTGGCGGTGCGCGGTGCTGAAAGCAGACGTGCGTGGTTCGGAGGCGTCCATGCGCGTCACCACGGCGTGCACGGCGGGCAGCACAGAAAGCACCGGCACGGGCGACAAGTCACCAGGGACCGTGAGAGCGCGCCAGAGACACTGCAGACGATGGAACGCGTGGCTCCAGTGCCCGTCCGACGCCAGCGCCGAAGTGTCGACGAGCGACACGAGGCACAGCGGAAGCGCCAGCAGCTGCACTGCAACGCCGAACACGACAAAGAACGTCACCGACTGAGAGACGCTGCCGCACTTGCTATCGTCGCTGCTCTGGTCACAGCCCGTCAAGCGCGGGTCCTGCGCGCACGCCGCCACGAGCTCCGCCCAGTTGCTGGACGTGCTGCACGTGAAGAGCATCAAGTACGCGCCAATGACGGTGCGAAAGTTCTGCTTCGTCGTCAGTGTGCTGCCTTCGAGGTGCAGGTCGCCGAAGAGCTGCGTCGCGACCACGCTGAAAATCAGTAGCAGCATCAAGTACACCGACAACGCGTTGAGCAGCGACCACGCGCGTCGGCCGAGCGGGTAGAGGGACATGGAGAGCCCTGACATGCGCACCAGGCGCACTAGCAGCAACGCGCGCAAGAAAGTAAGGTCGGGGACGCACATTCCAACAATGAAAAGGGCAAAAACGGCCACGTCAACAACATACCAGAGCCGCTGAAAATGGCGCACGCCGTAGGCGACTGCGCGCAGCACCACCTCGAGGCCGAGCACAACGACGCCGACGCAGTCAAACGCCAAGAACACGCGTGTCACCTTCTCTGACGGGTACGCAAAGGAAGCGGCCACGAAGCCGCAGACGACAAAGGTGAGGGCCAGCCACGACCACTCACACAGAGAGCGGGTATGTGCCAGTGCGTGTCGCGATTCCCGTGTCGGCACCGCCGCGGGGACGCGGAAGGTCAGCAGTCTGTGGCAGGCGCGGCTGAGCGCGTTGCCCATCTGCGGCCAGCAGTCCGGCGCGAGGAGCGCAGCGTACTCGGCACCAAGCCAGCGACCGTCCGCGCGGGTCGGCCGCTGCCGTGCGCTCTCAACGTCAACGGTGCCGAGGCGCGGTGCGAGCAGCCACGACCACCATGGCCACCACCGCAGCGGCGCGCTGGCCGCACAGACGGTCTGCATCACCACCGCTGACGTGTGGGCCTGGCCTCGGCGGAGCGCGTACTGCGCGGCCAGCATCGCCATCATGACGCCGTGCGCCACGTACCGGACGACAAGCACGATGCCGAGGAAGAAAATGACGTAGTACCCGGCCTGCGTACCTTGAGGGGTTGTGTCGACGTCGCCGACGCCCATGCCGTCGGCCATGAACGGCGTCCAATGGTGCGTCACGGAGACCGCGAAGACGGAGAGCAGCGCGTGGCCAAAGTGGTTGTAGTGGAAGTGGCCAGCAGACCAGACAGCACCAGCAGCGTTGCAAGCGTCCTTGGTCGTCAGCGCCGTATCGGTGACGCACCGGCCCAGCCGCCCACAGAAGAACGACAGCCCCAGGAGCGCAAAGACAACGTAAAGCACGACAAGAAACGGGACAAGTCGTGCGCAGGCATGCAGGGCTTCCAGCGCCGCCAAAAAGGTCCGGTTCGGCCGCTCCGGCGTCGTGCACAGGCGCGCGCTGCGCAGCACCCGTCCGAGGCGCAGCGGGGCGTAGAAGATGCCGCCCATCGCGAGACCGTTGGCCGCCACGTCGAGCCAGTTCAGTGGGTGGCGCAGGTACGGCACCGGCGGGCCGTCCACCGGCAGTCCCGCACCCCAGCGGTGTCGAGCGGTCGGTGCCCCGCAGGACGGGATGAAGCCGGCGGATTCAGACCGCAGCACGCCGTACGCCACACACTTGAGCAGCATCTCCAGCCAGAAGACAACCATGTACACAATGTTGATGATGTAAAGGGCCCGCTGCCGACGCGCCGAGGTGAACGGCTGGTGAGACACGGTTGTTTCAAAGAATAGGGCCACCACGCCCATGACCACGATTAGATACATCAGGACGTGGTACAGGAGCGAGCTGAACAGACGCACCAGCCACAGCCGCAGCGCCGCGTGCGATGGCACAATGTAGAGCGCACTGCTCGAGAAGAGCGACGCCAGCGTGCCGACCGACGGGTTGACCAGCCAGGCACACCAGCGCGCACGGCGGGCGTGGCGCGGTGGCGCGGGCATCTCTCGGTGGCCCTTCTCATCCTCCGCGTTGCCCTCGTCGCGGAGTCCCTCCACCACGACGGCCGTGAAGGGTGAGTCCCAGTTGGCACGCGACACGTCGGCTCTGGCGGCCTCGGCCTGATCGTGGAGCGCGTGGGCGACAGGCGGGAGGAGCAAGAGAGGTGGCACGGAGTGCGGCGCAGGGCCAAGCACGGTGGACTCCGTCAATAGACGCCGGTGAAGCGCCGCGGCGAGCACGGAGACCAGCACAATGCGAGAGACGAACACGCTCCAAAAGAGGAGAGAGACGTAGAACAACACGGCTGGCGCCACCCGTCCGAGGCGAAAGGCAGCGAGCATGGCTGTGCTCCAGTCGTCGGCGGTGGCGGCGATGAAGGTGGACAGCAGGCCGGTCCAGACAGTCTCGAAATTCGCTTGCAAGCTCGACACCAACGAGTGGCCCTCAGAGAAAATTTGCATGCCCACCAGCGTGTAGAGCGCCACCATCGCCGCTGCGGCCAGTGCGATGTGCACAAGAGCCGGCCACGACTCGCGGATCAGCGCGAAGGGAGACGTGTACTGAATCAGCGGTATGACACGCAGAATGCGGATGCCGCGGACCACATAGTGTTGGAACAGCCCCGGTGCAGCCAGCTCTAGAATGCCGGTCACGCCACCGAAGACTTCGACAAGGTGCCATCCGCACAGGGCGAAGTGACGTGGTCCGTAGGCGAGAAGAATGAACAACGCGTGGAGCAGTAGAACAAGTGATAGCGCGGCACTTGTTTGCATCAGGATGCGACCAGCACGCGATGTGAACGTGTCGAGGTGAATGGCGAGCAGCACCACGTTGGCCACCATGAACAGCACGTGGAAGACGACAAAGGCCGGCGACTCGATGCGGCGTGCCAGCGATGCGATCCCGGCATCGAGGTGTGCGTCGTCAAAGTGGATGGTCTGCATCTGGCCACGCATGGCGGCCGCGAGTCCCGACCGCGACCACGTTCCCATGAAGCTGGGCGACAGCACGGGCGGCACGGCGGCCTCCGGCAGCTGCTCCTCTGTGCAGGACAGCACAAAAGGCCCCAGGTCGGTGGGATCGTCGAGTGCGAAGGGGTTGCCACCGTGCGCGTGACACGACATGCTTTCGTGGTCCCGACGGCTCGAGGAGAGCTCCTCCACGAGACTGTGTCCAGGCGCTGCTCTCGAGGGCACCGCCGTCTGCGTGGACGCGGAGACCTTGGCCCGGTCAGCGGCCCTCTTCTTGGACGGCAAGGCGTGGTCCGTGTTCGCGCGACCGCGGTGCGCGTGGGCATAAGCGTGGGATGTGTCCACGTCGCCCCCGCCGTAGTCGCCAGTGTCCAATTCCAGTGCTGTGCGGAATAGCGCATCGTTGCCGTGCGGTCCGGCCTTCAAGGCCGGACGTTGCGCTGCGGCGTAGGCGGCACTGTACACGGCAAGCATCGCCGTGACAGCCAGACCGACAAGGAGCACGACGGACACGGGGAACAGCGCCGCACCTGACCCGCGCAGCACCATCCACCGTTCTAGTTCCTGCGGCAAATCGTCGACGGTGCCTGTGCGAAGCGTCTGGAGCAGTGCCGTGCCCAGGTTGCGGTACGTGAAGTAGTACTCCACGCCGCGCGCGTCGGCGTTTCCAAGGGAGAGACTGTCCGCTGAGGGAGGCGGCATGCGATCGAGGCACTGCACCTCGACAAATCCAGTGGCCGGGGAGAGACACGCTCGGCCGAGCCCGCAGAGCGAGGCTGTGCCATTGCCCGATGCGCCAACCAGCGCGGGGAGCGTCATGGCATCGAAAGCAGAGCCGGTCTGGACGATGCGCGTCACGTAGCAGTGCGAGTCGACGCGGTACCGCAGCACCAGCGTGCCAATGGTGGCGAGGCACAGCCAGCCAAGCGCGAAGGTGAGGCCAATATCAATCAGTGCAGGCGCATGGCGCGCAGCAGGGGCCAGTGCGAGGCGTGCGACCGGCGCGCGCACAAACAAAAGCTGAAGCGGGCGTGCTGCCGAGACAGCCCGCATCCACCGAATCCCACTCGTTGGCGGGATCACCTGCAAAATGCCAAACACGTTCACCACCAGCTCAACCCAGTTCCAGAAGCTGTGGAAGAAGGAGTAGGGCCGGCCAAAGAGGCCAGTCGCCATCATGTGAAACAGCATGCGGAACCAAAAAAATGCCAGGAGGACCACCTGGACGGCGAAGAGCACCGTGTAGGTGGTGGTGCCCATGTTGTATCTGGGCTGCACGGCCAGACAGAGCAGTGTGCTCAGGACAACTGCCACGTACCAGAGACAGCGCGTGACAGCGTGAGATACCGCACGGTAGCAGGCGTAGCGAAAGCGGCTGATACGGCGGGTGTCGTCTATTCGCACGGTTGGTTGTGCGTGCCACCGTTCCAAACTCTCCAGCCCACCTGCGGCTGCGCACGCGTATTGCATTCTTTTGAAGGGGCACCAGGGGAAGCACACAAGGAAAGGATAGACAGAAGAGAAGAAGAAAAAAAAGAAAGGAGGAAACTAGCAGTACAAAAACTCTATCGACGACGGACAACGACAATGCGTCGCTAGGGCTTTCACAGACGGGCGAAGAAGAAATGTTGAGAGTGTTGGAGATGATTGGCGAGTGGTGCGTGCTTGGTGAGGTATCACAGGGGCACCATTTAGTGTGAGGCAGCAAAAGAGAGACACTTTCCGATCGGCTGTGAGCACTCCGTACGAACACGCGCGTTGTAGTCGTCGCTTCCTGGCGTGAGAGCAGGTGGAGCCTCACAGAAAGTGGGACAGTCACGAAGTGTTCGCGAGTACAGTCATCGAGAGTCACTGCGCGGAGTTGCGCGAACGCCGTTAGCTTGTGCACAAATGTTGTTGTTGATGTTGTTTCATTTTCTGTCATCGACCCCGAGCGCAATGGAAATATTACGAGTGGTCTATGTGGGGTCCCAGTAGGTCGTGTCCGCGTGTGTGTGAGATGAACGAGCGTGAAACTGGTAAGTGCTGAATCGCTGGCAAGAGAAACAAAATGGGTTTGAAAAATAAAAAGGAAATGGTTAATACAACTGATGTACAGCGTAGGAACCGGAAATTGTAAACATTTGGCAACTAAAACATCGCCACTGCACGTTGTCAGAAAGGGGGAAAAAAGGTATTGAAAATGGGCGCAACAAGAGAGAAGCGAAGGGTAGCACAGTGTGGTTACAAAACGTTTGTCGTCGAAAGGATAAGGTCATGTGAGTCCGGCTGGTGTGGCTAATCTCGGTGTGATTGCAGGTATTTTTTTGCTTCCTTTTTGAGATAAATAGCTTCTCTCAAAACACGCCAGAAACAGACCGTTGTGCGATATGAAACCGGCGTACGCGTTTTTTGAGCTAACGCACGCCGAATTTTGGCGCGCCGTGTGTATAGGCGATAATTTGTCCTTGCACGCTTGCCCAAGATGCAACGGAAGGCGAAACAAAAAAAAAAGTGAGTAAAGAGCAGCGCGACGCACAGAAAAGGAAATAAACGAAGATGTTTCACAAGAGGGGATAGGAGGGGAAAGGAGGACAAAAACAAGGAGAGGGGAAGAGAGAAAAAGAAAAATGAAGAAAATCATCACAACAGCTCCTACGACACGTCCATGCTGTCAGTGCGCGGGTTGTCTTCGACCTGCGCGGTGAGCTCGAGCTTGCCGGACATTGGTTCGGTATCACCGACTGCAAAGTGCGTCCCGTCTTCCTGAGAAGCACGCTTCAGTTTTTCCTTGGAGAACAGGAAACCGACAAAGGAGACTACCATGGCCACGAGCACAATCATGAAGCAGATGAAGGTGTCGTTGGTTGTTGGTGCGTCCCCAAGAATCACGGAGAACACGATCATAACAATGAAGGACACGAAGCACATCGCCGTCAGAATCATCGTCGTGCCAACCACGGGAGGATGCGGGTACGACACCTCCACAGAAAACTCCATTGTGACGGGCATGATCGGCAACACAACGAGGTTCAAGAGTGGGATCAACACGTACGAGCCGATGGCGACAGCGTTGTGCGTGGCCGTCTTCGTCAGCACCACGAGAATCACCATGATGGCTACGCCAACGCCGAGAAGGGTGAGAATGGTGATCTTGTAGCGGTGTGTGCGATCCACGATGATACCGAAGACGGCACAGTTGAGGGAGCCTGCCATCAGGCCAGCGAAGGCGAGAATGCCGGACTTGGTCTCCGCCACGCCGAAGGGCTCCAGCAGCTGCGTCAGCATCGCAGCGACGCCAGTCAGCGTGCCCAGCGAGAGGCCAAACGAGGCCGTGATGATCAGCGTGTTGCGAGAGCGGAACAGCGACTTCAGTCCGCGCCACAGCATGCCCACGTCAGGCGGCTCCGCAGTCGTGTGCGACGGCTTCTTCTCCGGCTTCGACGGGAACAGCAACAAGATGAGCACCGTCGTCACAACAGCAAACCCGCACTGCGAGCCCCACAGCGCAGCCCACGAGCCCTTCGACACCTTGTTCGGGAGGTGCACCACGTACGGCGAGTAGAACATGCCGACGGCCATCCCAACGAAGCCGGCGAGNGGGCAAAATAGAAGATCTGTCCGAGCGCCACCAGAATCTGCGCGGCAATGAGCCAGCCGTAGCTTTCAGACCATGTGGAGATCAGCTTCAGAATGGAGGAGATCGCCGTGGCCGTCATGCCAGCGACAATCGTCCACCGCAGACCAATCTTGCCAAAGACCCACGCACCAGGAATGACGCCGATGATGTACACGACGGGGATGAGCAGGCTCAGGAAGTTGATGAGGAACGCGTTCAGTGAGTACTTCTCCTNAAAATAGAAGATCTGTCCGAGCGCCACCAGAATCTGCGCGGCAATGAGCCAGCCGTAGCTTTCAGACCATGTGGAGATCAGCTTCAGAATGGAGGAGATCGCCGTGGCCGTCATGCCAGCTACAATCGTCCACCGCAGACCAATCTTGCCAAAAACCCACGCACCAGGAATGACGCCGATGATGTACACGACGGGGATGAGCAGGCTCAGGAAGTTGATGAGGAAAGCGCTCAGTGAGTACTTCTCCTGCGCCTCTCGCACAATGGTTGAAAAGGAGACGTAGCCGACCTGGTTCATGAGCGCGTAGCAGGCGAACAGGGTGACGAGGACGAAGCGCAGCCGAGTCGTGCCCAGCTGTTCATCTTCCTCTGAAACGTCGGCCTGAAGCATGTCGTCATTCAGGATGTCGTTCTTCTGCGAGCTGCTGGGGTAGCCGTTTTGGATCGTGCCCAAATTCGACGTCTCGGACAGTGCAGTCATGACGAACGGCTTCAAACACCAGCAGTAAAAGCGTGGGGAGAGGGGGGAAACGGGGGGGGGAGAGAGAGAGAAAAGAGTCGGGAAAGAAAAATAAAATAGAAACGAAGGCGTACGAAAGAAAAAAGAAGATGAAAAGAGTGTTGAAGGTGAAAGAAGAAAAAAAAAACTTAAGACAAAGCAAGAGATGAATCTGGGACGGAGAAAAACCTGTTCACAATCGAAACAGTCTGTTGTTCTGGTATCTACTCAAGTTGTCAAGAGGCTGCTCAAATATAAACACAACGCACAGGTTCACGTGATGGATGGCAGAGCAGGGTAAAAGATTGTGTGAAGTCGGTTACTGGGTAACGCGTACTGGGTGAATGTTTTCGCAATGCAAGGCAGAAGTAGTGTGGAAGATGGGGTTTGGTAGTGAGGGAGCGCGAGGGGACACAGAGAAAACAGATTGAGCACAATGGCAGTGCGTCAAGCCCATTCCATCAGGTTGAGCGCCACCGTTGTGGGTGGCTCGCGACAAACACCGCTGTAGAACAGTGCCTGCCGCGTACGAACAGAAAAAGAAAATGAGCATCCTCATTTTCCCTTTCCGCCGTCGCCACCACTTCTGCTGTTGCAAAACTGCTCCATACAAACAACTCGCTAGTTGCACTGATGACAGGCTGCATGACGAGCTTCACTCGCAACAGGTGGCTAGGCCTGCGGAGAGTGAAGGCGGAAGAGGGCCGGAAGCGCAGAGACTGTGTTCGTCCTTTTGTTTTCTTTTCAGAAGAATACGCATGTATTCAAAAGATATTGAATACACTAACAGACCGAAAAAAAAAAAAAGTTGGTCAACGACAGAAGGAAAAAAAAGGGGGGGAAAAGTGGAGTTGACTCTTCGCGAAAAAAAAAAACAGCACTTTGTCGGGGGAGAAAATGGGAACGAGAAACAGTGGTTTGACGCCTAGATGCGCGCGGGGTGGCCAAGGTGATGTCTCCACGTTGTCCTAGCACTGCGCAACGAGGCCGATTGAAAAACAAAAAGAGCAAAAACTGTTTCAGGTGTGTACAACCCAAGTGATGGCTGAAGGAGTGAAAAGAAAAAGGGGAAAAAGGAAGATTAGCATTGCCTTAAGCTGCCTCCTTGATAGGAAGGGCCTCACGCCATTTTAATGCGACAGTTTACGGTGTTTTGCCCTTGCATATGGCTTTCTCTACGTGATTTTCAAAGTGTGGTGCGGTGAAACTGGTGGACAAAATAAATGCACCATGTGCGCGTGGAAGCAAAAATGATCAGATCAACAGAAAAAAATAACTGCTGTGGGGTGTAGGTGTGTGCATAAAGACAGAAATGCGACTGCGGCCGCCGGCGTCACGCAACAGCGAGTGGAAAAAAAGTGAAGGAAGTGGGGAAAACAAAAACAAAAACAGAACATGGCAAACATGAAACACAAGGGGGGGGGGGGGTAAAAGAAACAAACAAAAAAGAGAAAACAAGATATTTAGCAATTCGTCCGGGATTGTTAGTTACATTTCTGCGTTTTCGCTTCCGGACGCGTCGTCCTTCTTGGCAGCGGCGGCCTCGATGACGATCTCCGACGTCGGTTCCGCGTCGGTTGTGGTGTCGTGATCCCAATCTTCGCGGTGGAGGCGCTTGAGGTCTTCCTTGGCGAACACGAAGCCGACAAAAGAAACCACCATCACGGCAAGCACAATCACCATGCAGATGAAGGTGTCGTTGGTTGTTGGGTTGTCGCCGAGCACGATGGAGAAGACGATCATCATGATGAAGGACACAAAGCACATTGATGTCAGCACCATCGTGGTGCCAACCACGGGTGGATGCGGGTACGATACCTCCACAGACAGTTCCATCGTGACGGGCATGATCGGCAACACAACGAATTCCAGGAGAGGCACCAGGATGTACGCGCCGATCGCGAACTGTTCGTTGTCGGCGGTTTTGGTGAGCACCACGAGCGCAACCACAAGCGCCACCGTGACAACGAGCAGCGAGAGAATGGCGATTTTGTAGCGGTGCGTGCGATCAATGAGGATACCGAACACGGCGCAATTGGCCGCACCAGCAAGAATGCCGGTGAAGGCGAGAATGCCGGACTTGGTCTCCGCCACGCCGAAGGGCTCCAGCAGCTGCGTCAGCATCGCAGCGACGCCAGTCAGCGTGCCCAGCGAGAGGCCAAACGAGGCCGTGATGATCAGCATGTTGCGAGAGCGGAACAGCGACTTCAGTCCGCGCCACAGCATGCCCACGTCAGGCGGCTCCGCAGTCGTGTGCGACGGCTTCTTCTCCGGCTTCGACGGGAACACCAACAAGATCAGCACCGTCGTCACAACAGCAAACCCGCACTGCGAGCCCCACAGCGCAGCCCACGAGCCCTTCGACACCTTGTTCGGGAGGTGCACCACGTACGGCGAGTAGAACATGCCGACGGCCATCCCAACGAAGCCGGCGAGCGACACAATCGCAGTGGCGAACGTGCGCTCCTTCACAGGGAACCACGTTTCAGCGAACGTCGTAGGCAGGGCCAGGTACAGAATCTGTCCGAACGCCACCAGAATCTGCGCGGCAATGAGCCAGCCGTAGCTCGCAGACCATGTGGAGATCAGCTTCAGAATGGAAGAGATCGCCGTGGCCGTCATGCCAGCGACAATCGTCCACCGCAGACCAATCTTGCCAAAGACCCACGCGCCAGGAATGACGCCGAGAACGTACACGACGGGGATGAGCAGGCTCAACAAGTTGACGAGGAAGGCGCTGGTGTTGTACTTCGCCTCCGTTTCACGCACAATGGTTGAAAAGGAAACGTAGCCGACTTGGTTCATGAACGCGTAGCAGGCGAAGAGGATGGCAAGGACGAAGCGCAGCCGAGTCGTGCCCGTTTCTTCGTCGTGGAGCACCTCAGTCACGGAGACAGCTTCTCCCTGTACATCCTCCGTGCTGATATTGCCGAGGTCGTCGTGTTTGATCGTGTCTACGTTCGACGAGGCTGACTGGTGGGCCATATTGATTGGAGAAGGAACCGATCAATAAAAAAAATGTAGAGATGGAAAGGTAAAAAAAGGTGAAAAAAAATGGATAAAAAAAAAGCACACGAGAAAATTGTATCACGAGTGTCGAAAAAGAAAACGGAAAGGGAAGAGGGGAAACGAAAAAAAAAACGAAGAGAGAAGAAAACAAGAAAAACAATTATGTGTACTCAGCTAGACTTGCGTGTATGAGCGACGAAGGGAGCACTGTGTCGCTTGCAAGGCAGGTGAAAAGTATAGAAAGTAAGACTGTATGAAACGTGTTCAGCTAACTCTTTGTGTGTGTTTGAGAAGTGCTATCAAGATTTACGATTTGGCAGCACGGAAGACGACTGGGTTGCATCGAGTGGTTCACAGTGCACAAGACGCGAAAGGTAGTGGCGAGGGAGAAGTGAGCAGCGGGTATCGTGAAGGGTGAACGGGTGGCAAGAATGCACTCGTGGTGGTGTCAGTATGGAGGAGTCACACCGTTTAAAGAAGAAAGCTGCCTCGATGGGTGTGAGAAAGATTCACATAAGGAATCGGGTAACCATGAGGTGTAAAGTAGCGCTTCGAAAATAGGTCCTCGACTGCACTGTGCTGGTGCGGCGAAGGCTGTCAACAACGAAAGGTTTACAGTCGTGAAAGGTGTCGTATCCCCAAACCGTGGCTCTGTGGTAAATATAGTGGCGCAAGCAAAGAAAGAAAAACAGGAAAGATCCATTCAAAAAAAAAGGCAACAGATGTGCCCGTGACGCAGTATCGTCTGCATCTGTCCAATCTGAACGCCCTCTAACGGAGGTGGGTCAATCGCTGTCAATGTCGATTTCTTCTTGGTCCTCGTCCCGTTGAATCGACATATCGTGGTCATCCATGACCTGCCGCTGGGACACCAACGGGGCGACGATGCTCGCGCTGGTAAGACGCCCAATCCCGTATCCACGCTCCTCCGTCTCGACAGACTGCAGGTCGTCGCGCAGCTTGTCCTGGCGTTGGGTGAGGTCGCGCTCCCTCTCCTCCAGCGTGCGGTTCCAGCCGTTAATGGTGTCGTTCTTTGCCTCGAGCGACGTCTTTCGCTCATCGATCTCGCGCGAGAGCTTTCGAAGATCGCGCATGGTTTTTTCGAGGTCCTGATCCTGGTCGTACTGTCGCCTCTCCTTTTCCGCGAGGACGCTCTCCTCCTTCTCTGCCTCGTTCTTCTTGTCGAGTTCCGCCTGCAGAAGCTTGTCCGCATCTGCGATACGCTTGGCCAGCTCGGCGAGCTGCTGATCAAGCTGGGCCTCCTCCTTTTCTATGGTTTCGTGCTGTGTGGAGAGGACCAGCTTCGTCTGCTTCTGCTCCTGCTGGACGGTGAGCATGTTGCGTCTCGACACGCTGATCTGCTTGCGACATTCCTGGTGCTGCGCTTCGAGGCAGCGGCGCTCCTCCGCAATGCAGGATTGGAGCTCGTCGAGCAAGGCGACGCGCTTGCGAATGTGCGCTTCTTGGCCCAGGTAATACGTCTCCAACTCCTTTTGAAGAGCTGTCGCTTCTGCCACCAAGCTGCCGTACCCCTCGCCGGCTTTTTGCGCGCTGATAAGCACCTCCACCTCGCCGTTACTCATTGAAAACCTGCACAGGGGAAGGGGAAGAGGAAGGGGAGAGAGAAAGTTCAAAAAAAAAAAAGTGCACGAGTCTCTTTGACGTGCGAAAAATGGATTCAAGATCTGTGATATTGACGACAACGGATTACACAGCAGCGGCCAGACAAAGAGTATGAAAAGGAGGAAACACACAGGAGAGAGAGGCAGTAGTGAGAGGGCGTACAGTAACTGGATGAGAATGCAGAGCACGCACAGCAGCGTGTTCAAGAAGCGAACGTCAACGGTGGCCACTCGCTGTGCTCTTGTTGCACTTTGACCAGAGAACGGCGACCGTCGCCGTTCAATTAGCGTTGGCTGTGACGCGCTGGTGTGTAAACAAACAAAAAAAAAGCAGTGCGTATGTGGGTGGTGAACCACCACGAACAGCGGCTGGTGGCAGTCGTCTCCCACATGCGAGCACTTCACTGCGGTGCCGGTCGCGCCCGGTCCTGTCCAGTTAGCAATGATAGTCTCTGGCTTTGGCACCCGCGTGCTGAAATCGCGCACAACAAGTAGTGGTAGTGGTACGAACAGGGGAAATACAAAAAAAAAGAAAATAGAAAAGGAAAGCACAGCGGCTTGGCTTTCGTCAGTGCCCGCACTTGCACTTGCACCCGAGCTGTGATCATCGCCACGCACTTTACTCGGCCGGTGCCTCTTCCTCAGCCTCCTTGGCTTCCTCGCCGACTTGCAGGTCATGCAGACCCAAGTCCTCGTCCTGCTCGTAGGTGCGCGTGTACTCGGTCCTCTTGAGCTGTTTGTCCTCGTTCTCCGGCGGTGGCAGGTGCGACCGCGGGTTTTGGATGTAGACGTTGGCGAGAGGGTCCTCCAAGATAAACGTAAAGGGCTTCTTGACGAGCAGTAGGTCGTTGAGCTCTTGAACAAACTGAAGCATCGTCTTGGACTGCTCATCCGCGGAGTCGCCAGAAGCGAAGGCAGCCTGCGGCAAGTTGGCGAGCTGATCGCGCACCTGTGCAACGACGCCCTCAACAGTCGTGAAGAAGCCACCAAGCGTGCCCGCGGCGAGCTCCAGGTCCACCTCGGGGATGATCAGCGTAGCAGAGTCCGACTTGAGCACGTCGCGCTTGAGGTCGGCGTCCGACTCCACCGACAGCTCGAGGCGCAAGGCCTTCTCCGAGACAGCGCCGCCCGTCTTGATCTCGTTGCTCTTGTAGCCGCAGAAATCGCACTTGAAGGCCATGATGACGGTCTCCTTGAAGTGGGGGATGTCGGTCTCGTGCATCAGCATCGTGCCCTCGCGAGCACAGGCCGGGCAGTGGCACGGGAGGCGTGTGATGTCGTCAAGCTGGCCATCGTCGACCTGCCGCTCCTCCTCAGCAGTGCGCTCCGTGTTGTAGTCCAGCGCGACACCCAGAATCTGGCGGTCGATCTCCGTCCGCTCGCGCTCGTACTTGGTGAGGCGGGGATCCATAGTCGGGTGGTAGTAGTCGTAGCGGCCCTCAATGTAGCTGTTGCCAGCGGGGTCGTCCAGCGTGAGAGTGAAGGGGATGTTGCCCGTCTCGTACTCCTCCAACTTTTTGCAGAAGGCGTCGATCTGATCGTAGAGCTCGGGGTGCTCCACCTTGCGGAGTGCCTGCTGGAACTGGAGACCCTCCTTGACGTGCTCCAATACGCCCTGGACTGTGTTGAGCGAGCCCTTCTGCGACTCCGGGGGAATCTCCAGCTCCAGCTCGGGGATGCGCAAGGTGGCGAACTCTGACTTCACGAGCTGGCGGTCCATGTCGGTGCTGTCCTTCACCTCAAGCTCGTAGCGGACCTTCTTGGCACCAAAGACACCACCAAACGTGACCTCGTTGTTGCGCTCACCGCAGTGCGGGCATTCAAAGCTGCTGACGATCATCTCCTTGAAGTGCGGGATGGTCGTGATCATGAGGCGCGTCGTGCCGTTCTCCTGGCACTTGGGGCACATGGACTCGATGACGTTCATCTCGCCCAGCTCCGTCTTGATGTAGCCGGGGATGTCCTCGTCACCTTGCGTCTCGGCAGCCTCCTCGGCAGCCGGGTTCGGCTTGGGTTTCTCGTCAGCGGGAGAGGACATTGTACGTCACTGTTGTGTGGGCTGTGTCGTGTATGCTCTGTCTTCGCGAAAAGTGATGAAACGCAGACGTGGGAGGTGAGGATAGAAAGCAATCCGGACGTCGGTTCTGGCTTCGCGACTGGACCTGTGATGGGTGTATGTGGTGGGCTGTGCTGAGTTAGAATTAAAATAGTGTGTTAAAAGAAATTAGACGGTTGAAATAGGACGTTAACAATAAACAGGAACGCAAAAGGAAAAGATGGGACTCTTACAAATCTGGTAGGCAGTGCTTGCAGGCGAAGAAGGGGAAGGCAGAGAGAGGCGGGAGATGGCGGAGGAAGATATTAAGAAGATATGCGCGGTGACAGAAAAAATATATATAACACACAGCCTACAGTCACCATGGAGGTGAGTCAAGGAGATGGTGCAAGTAATCGCTCGCGTCTCCGCTATATACATTTGATGGCGAGGTGAGATGGTAAAGGGGTAAAAGGTGCACCTTGGCGTATCCAAGTCCCACAGCTCCGCTGCGTGTGTGTGTGTGTGTGTGTGTGTGTGTGTGTGTGTGTGTGTGTGGCGAGTACGCCGAGAACATGTTTCGCAATGCCCTACAAGGCGAATGGAACGTGGCGAGCAAAAGACACCAACAAGGGTATTGACAGCACGCGAAGACGACAGGAAACTGTCATGTGTGTGGGCTCAACGCTGTGACTTGTTCCACGCGGCTTCCGCAGCGTTGGCCTCGCCGGCCAGTTCACCGAGAAAGCGCGTCGACACATCGACGAGTTCGGGCGCCACGAACGCCGCGCGCGGGCTCATCGTGTCACACAGGCTGCGTAACTTGGCGAGTGTGTCCTCGCCCTTCCGTAGGGTTTGCTGGTAGCCGTTGAGGAAGCCCAAGATACGCCCGCGGGACAGCACCTTCTCCTGGTTCAGCGCCGTCGTAATGTGCTCGGCGCGCTTCTCCTCCTTGCGCAGACGGTTCGCCAGGTCGGCAAGCTCCTCCTCACCGGCCGTGATCGTGCTCTGCACGCGGTGAATCTCGTCGGTCTTCTCCTTGGCCAGCTTAAAGTTCCGGCCGGCCACCGCGCTGTCCTTTTCGGCCAGCAACACCGGCACGCGCGTGCGGTGCTCCGTCGTGCGCGCGGTCAGCGAGGCCAGGAGTTGGCGCGTCAGACTGAGTGCGTCGTGCGCGACCATCTGGTCTCGCTGCAGCGTCACCTGGCGCGCCAGCGGTGACGGCCGCTCCAGCACGGCCCGGCACTCCGGGTCGCCGAGCAGCGTGAGCGGCACCGTGTAGAGGACACCGTGGCCCTCGAAGCGCGTCTCGAGCGATGCCAGCAGAGACGCCAGCAGCGCATCGAGGAGGGGCCCGTACGTGTCGGTCAGGAAGATGCGCTGCTCGCCAGCCGTGGCCGCGCCGGACTTGCAGGCCGCCACTTGGGCGGCGAGCTCCACCTTGCGTGCCTCCCAGGCGACACGCTCCGCCTCCAGGGCGGTGAGCGTCTGCGCGAGCTCCTGTCGCGCCTCCACCGCGGAGGCCTGCCGCGCCTGCTCCGTGGTCAGCTCGTCCGCGAGTCCCTTCAGCCCCGCCTCGTAGGCGTCCTCCATGTCCTCGTGCTGCTTGGTGGCGCTGGACAGGTCGCTCGTCTTCCCGTCGTACACCGCGCGAAGGGACTCCAGCTGGTCCTCCAGTTCGCGGATCTGCGTTTGCAAGGCATCGCACTCGTCGGTCAGCGACTCCACGCTGGCAACGAGATCGGCGGTGGCGACCTTGAACTGCGCCTTCTGCGCGGACGCCTCCTGGTTGATGCGCCGCATTGCCATGCTGCTCTCCTCGAGGGCCGAGTTCGCTTTCTGCAGCGCCACCGCGTGGGCCTCCATCTTGCCGTCCATGGCCGCGTCGCCGTCCGCGATGCTCGCCTCCAGCGTCGCGATCGTCTCTGCCTGGACGGCGAGCAGACCGCCCTCGTGGTGCTGCAGCGCGTCGACGCAGCGCGCGAGGCCCGCGTGGAGGAGGTCCTTCTCCGCACTGAACCCGTCCTTCATGACCGCCGCGAGCGCGAGAAGAGCGGTCTTGAGGGCGTCAATGGCCTCCTCCGCCTCCCGGTGCGCGGCGTCGGCCTCCTCGTACGCCTCCTGCTCGACGCACTGCGTGATCGCCTTCTCCCGGTCCGCGTGGCGCACCGCCGCCGCCTTTGACGCGTGCAGCGACTCCAGTATGCCCTGCAGCCGATGAGCGACTTCGTCCTGCGCTCGTCTCAGTGCGTCCGTGCCGTCCTCCACGCTCGGCGCTGCGGGCCGTGCGCATGCAGGTGGTGCGTGCACGACAGATGGGCGAGACACCTCCTGGGCAAGGCTCGCGGCTCTTGCCGCCGAAGGCGACGGTGAGGTGCTGCTGGCGGCCGCGGAGGGCGTGGACGGCGCGGCGCCGAGCGAGTGCGCCACCGCGCCGGCCCCGGCCTTGGAGACAAACGAAAAGGCCGATGCCCCGGACACGCTCGGGGCTGCGCGGTCGAGGGACGCGTCATCGCGTGGTTCACTCGCGCGGGCGGCACCGTCCTTGCCCGTCACGTCCACGCCCTCCGCGCTGCGACCGCCGCCCGGCAGGTCCGCCGCCTGAAGCACGAACGGCTCCGGCCCGTGCTTGGCCACGAGACGCTGCATGAGGGCCTCCTGGTCGTCGACAAATTCCTCCGCGAGCTGGTCGATCATCGGCAGCTTCGACGGGCAGTACTCGCGGAAGAAGGCCTCGAGCCGCTGACGAAAGTGCGCCAACGACGCGTCTCCTGCGGCGGCCTCGGCCGGCTCCGCCACGTCGAGCACGAGGGACGCCTTGGCAAAGAAGGGTGCCTCTCCCTGTGTGGAAGACGCGGCAGGCGTACCCGGCTCGCTCTTCTCCAGTGGTCCTGGCTCCGTCTGAGGCGCGCGTCGCCGCCGAGCCGGTGCACTGGCGAGCGCCATCCCGCCAAAGAGCGTGCCGTCCGCGGACGAGGAAGAGGCACCAGGTGCGGCCACGGCAGGCTCCACGTGCGTGGCGGGCGGTGGTGGCGGTGGCGGTGGCGACAGCGATGGTGTCTTCGACGCGTGAGGGGCGTGCGTACCGCCGTGGCTCGGTCGCGGCGACGCGGGCAGCTCGACCGGATGAAACCCGGGCTTGGCGGCCTTGCCGGCGTCTTCCGACTCAGCGGCAGCGTTTCCAGAAAACCAGCCAAACATTCGGCGCACGTTGGTGGGTGAAATTTGAAAAAAAAAAAGAACAGAGAAAGCCTAGGTGGGTGATCGATACTGTACAGGAGAAGCAAACAGAGAAAGTTGTCAGAACACTACGACAAGGTGACAGAGAAAGTGAAGAAAGCTGAAAAGAAAAGGGGGGGGACGGGAGTGCGGAAAACAGAAGAGAACGCGTTCGAAAGAAACAATGAACAGAGACAAGCAGATTGGTGTCTAGTGCCGTGTACATGAGAAGAAAAAAAAGTGTGAAGAGGGAGCATCACGTTGTGGTGGCCCCTGGAGCCCGGCTGAGTCAAACCCCGTGTCATCAAGGCAGCGCACCGTGCCGACAGTTGACGCCCTTTGGAGTGACTCACGCTGTGTCTTGTATTAGATTCAATGGTTGGTCTGTTGTTGTTGTTGTTGTTGTTGTTGTTGTTGTTGTTGTTGTTGTTGTTGTTTTCTTCTGTAGGAAGTGCCACAACAGTTTGTGTGCGCACACCCACACGCGTGACTGTGTGTCAAATAAGCAAATCATAGTGTCCGGGACGGAAGAGCAGAGAGATGCGCTTGTCGGCTGGGGACTCGTCATGAAAGAGATGGCGCGTGATGTGCGCGTCCGCCGTGCGGTCCAGTGCATACACTTCGAGCTGCACGTCGAATAGATTCGCAAAGGCGACGAGCTGCGTGTCGTCGCTGACGTGATCGACCGGCTCCACCTCCGACTCGCAGTACGCGTCCACAGTGGCGTAGTCCTGCGCCATGATGAAAGGCAGGTAGAACTCAGCCTCCGAGCGCAGGTAGAGCGAGACCAGGTAGCGAAAAAAGACAATCACGTACGGTCCCTCGTCTCCCATCAGAAACTTCAGCAAGGCCTCCTCCGTGACGGTGTGGCCCTCCTTGCAGAGCGGCTGCACCTGCTCGTACACAACGTCGTAAAAGTCTTGGCTGTACTCGCCAAAGTGCGCCAGCATGATGGGCTTCCATGTTTCCATCTTCTGCCGGCACTGCTCGGCGAACGACGGCGAGTCCCGCATCAAGCAGAAGAGTTTGAATGAACTGCAGCGGTAGAAGCAGTTCCCGTCGCGTCGCGCGTAGCGGATCGTGGCCGGCGTGGGACCGTTCGACACGGACCACTGACGCGCCAGATCGTCGATCTGAGAGAGAATGATGTCATCGTTCGCAAACTCGGTGCGCAGCGTGCACGCTTCTGAATCGATGCCCTCAGGCGCGCTCAGCAGCGCTGCCTGCCTCACCTCGTTCAAAATCTCCGCCAGCTGTGCATCGACTGCCTCGGACGTCATGGGGAAAATAGGTCGATATATATGGATGACTAGATGGATACGGTGCGTGTGTGTAAAACCTGTGAGAAGCCAATCAGGTGCGGATCAAAAGAGCAACGGGCAGATAGAGTGAGTGGGCAAGAGAAGGTGGATCCATCAAAAAAGGTGCACGTATGTTGTTGTTTTTCTGGAACCCTCGCACGCGACATCAAGACCTCTGGCACGCGACGTTGTTGCGGACAAGAGTTGGACGGAGGCACCGGCGCGCACAATGACGCGCGCGTAAGCACAGCGAAGACAACTCTCTCGCTCTCCATCCGTCGTCGAAGAGATGCACATGGAAGTACGGACAATCGAACGACATCTTTCCGCTGTTCACTCTCAAATAGTCACGCCTGAGTCTGTATGTGGATGATCACTGTCCTATCGTATGACAGGTAGTATCGGGTCGCACAGAAGAAAAAAAAAGAATCAAAACAAACGGCCTCAACGGCTGAGGCACTTGTCGATACGCGGTGGAGAGAGAGTAGCGCGGGTCCAACACGGAAAAAAAAACAGCAAGCCGGTGTGCTGGCTAGGCGGCGGGCTTGGTGTTGAGGACGGCATTGCGGTAGTCGTATTTGGTCGCCAGTTCAGAGAGATGCGAGGTCAGCTTCTTCGAGCTGCCGCAGCACATGCCGTGACGCATGAGGTCCAGTGATTCCGTGTTGTCCACGTCGTGCACCACACCACCGGCCTCACGGACAATGATGGTGCCGGCGGCGTAGTCCCAGGCCTGGATGCCGACCTCCATGTAGGCCTCCGCACGGCCGCTGGCCACCAAGCACATGTCCAGCGCGGCGGCGCCGTTGTTGCGCAGTGAGTGCACCGGAACTTTGGCGAGCTCGCGCTGCATGCCCATCAGCGCCTGCACGCACGGCACGCTTCGGTTGTACGCCGAATGCAAAAAGATGACTGCACTCTCGAACTTGTCGACGTCGGACACGTGGATGCGTTGGCCGTTGGAGTACGCGCCACGTCCCTTCACGGCGGTGAAGACCTCGCGCAGGCGCGGAGCGCTAATCACGCCGAGGATCGGCTCCTTGTCCACAACAAGCGCGATGGAGACACAGCAGTCGTAGAGCCCGTGCACGAAGCTCGTGGTGCCGTCAATTGGATCGACCACCCACGTAGGGATGTCGTCGAGTGCCGCATCAGCGTGCGTCTCCTCACTCAAGATGCCAAAGTGCGGGGTGCCCTCGCGCAGAATGGCCAGCACCTCCTCCTCGCACTGCTTGTCGTACTGGGTCACCAGGTCAGTGGAGCTGCTCTTCAAGTCCACCGTCAGGCCCATGGACTGCCGTTCGTCGATCGCCTGGTTGATGATCGATGACGCCACCTGTGCCGCGCGAATGGCCAGGTCCATGGCGACGTTGAGGTCCGCCTCGGAAATGGGCATCCTCACGCAATTTGGTTTTCACTGGGACGAATATGTGTATATCTTATTTTCGAACTACCGGTCGATTTCGCATGTGGGAGAGAGGCGGGGGAGGTGGTGGGGGAGGGGGGAGAGGGGAAAACGGTGGCTAGTGACAGTAGTAGCGTAACAGAGTGGAGGAGAGAGGAAAACACAAAGGTACGAAAGGGGAAGCGGCGAGCCTATGCAAGGCTGCGTCGTGAGTGACTGTGGCCGTAGTAACTCCACAAGGCTACAGTACGATCGAGATGCTTGTGGCCCAAATATGAAAGGTATAATCAACGATGGCGCACGGTGAAGCACCGTGTTCTGATATCCGCATGTGTGTGTATGTTTGTCCGCTTTTATTTTGGACAAGGCACGCCTCTGGTACTGATTGGTTGTTTATGGAAGGTTTCTGTTGAGCCACTTTACAGCGGACGATGACATCGGCACGCGGAAAGGGACAGAGGAAGGGAATGTGGGAGGAAAGGCTTCAAGATGAACCTGACCGGGTCGTATTGCGACCCCATACTTTACATGTGTCTTGATAACAACTGGCAGGGCAGGTTCAAGACGTCGTGTGCCCGACGACAGACGAGTAGAGAAACGTGTATGTGTACAAAGCAGCAGGGAGAACACAATCATTCCCCAGCGTGCATCTTTTACTTTTTTTTTTCATCGCATTCTCAGCTTCTCACAGCCGTGTGGAAGTTCGTCACAGTTCGTCGATGGACGTGCGATGGATGCAGGTGTGGAGCCGCCACGCCCGCTGGATCGTGAGGGCCGCGTCGGCTCTCACCCACTCGGCGTACTGCGCCGCCCGAGCCTCGCGGTGCACCTGCGCAACGGCCTCGGCACGGCGAACAGCGAGCACATCAGTGCGGGCCTTCTCCATCACCGCGACCACCGGCTTGAACTGCCGCGTCCACACATCACGCATAAAGGACGCACGCGCCATGCAGCCGCGGCCGCAGCGCTGGAGACAGTCAATGGGCTGCTTGTGCGCGCGGTAAAAGGCGTGCTTCCGCGCGAGGCAGTCGAGAAAGAACCGCTCCAGCACCGCCACCGAGTAGCGCTGCACACGCACCTCCTCGGCACACACCGCAGCCGTGCGCAGGCAGCTGAGCTCGCGCCGTGCGACGCAGCCGCGGTACCAGCGCTGAATGGCCTGCGCCGACTGCTGATGACGGGCCTCGAGCAGCGCCGGGCGGCACCGACGCCACCGTCGCTGGATAACAGCCGCCGCGTAGTTCAGGCGCCGCGCGCCGTGCTCCTGGCGGTAGCGCGGTGAGCGCAGGCAGTGCGCCTCCACGCGCGCCAGGTGCCCGCGGAACACACGCTGGATCGTGGTCGCAGCGTACTGGCGGAGCTCCGCGTCCGCGCTCTGCGCCTGCGCGCGTGCCTTGCGACGGAGAGCCGCGCGGGCGGTGAGCTTGTCCGCCACGAACCGCGTCGCCCTCGCACGGGACTGCGCGGCATCGCCGTCGACGGGCTCGGCCGGCGTGAAGCGCTCCGCCTCCAGCCAGCGCAGGCGAATGGTCAGCTCCGCGCGCAGTGACTCCTGGAAGGCGAGCTCGCGCGCACAGGCGCGGCGGTACACGGTGCGCTTGGCGCGGAACACGCGATAGGCGCGCTGAATGGTGAGTGCGGCATTCTCATGCCGATGCGTGCGATGCGACCAGTTGCCGTAGAGCCAGTTGTGCACGTCGTCGGTGCGGCTACTCGGCGCCGACGCGGACAGCACCGTGAGCGCGTAGGAGGGCTCCAACGCACTCGGAGCCGCGGCACTCCAGTTCGCGGCCGTGACTGCCTTGGAGGGTGCCATGACGCTCGCGTCGACGGTGCGTGCAGGGGCCGCAGGAGGCAGCTCGCCGCCCTCGCTCGTCTGGAAGGCCAGCCACGCGGCACGCTGCGCCTCCATCAGCGCGGCACGCTCCTGTGCGGCCTGCACTGCTGTCGGACGAGTCGAGCGCGCACCGTCTGCGGCCGGTGCCGCTGCCGTCGCCTCGCTTGCCACAGACTCGCACGTGGAGGCGACACGCCCCTCCTGCGCGTGCAGCGCGTACGTGCTAGTTGTGCGTGGCGCAGAGAGCGTCTGCCTCTCCAAGACCTCAATCTCCAAGTGGAGGTTCTCGAGGTAGCGCGTGCGCTGTACACGGTGCCGCTCCAGCTCGTTGCCCTCCCAGGCACGCTGGTGCTCGAGGAGCTTCGCGTTGGCATTCGCAGTGGCTGCCGTGCCGCCGCGTGCGTGGCTGCTCCCGACGGAGCTGCGCTTCGGCTCCCACGTTGTGTTGATGCCTGCGTCTGAGTTGCGCTGCGTGCTGTGAAGCACGTGCTGTGTCTCCGTAGCTGTGGCGACAAGCTCGAGCTCGTCGCCCGCCGCAGCCGTACTCGCCGCGGCGCGGCTGGCGGTGACGTCGACGACGGCCAGCGGACGTGCGGTGGCTTGCAGGCCCTTGGTCGCGCCTGTCGCATTGTCGGCCGCCCCGCCGTACCGGCCAGGCGCGGAGGTCAAAGTCTCGACCATGTTGGTGAAGCGGCCGTCCGTTTGGTGGCGCAGGAGCTGGTTCTCTGAGGCATCGAGCATGCGGTCCACGTACGCGAGCGCGTGAGCGGGGTCCGCAGCGGCTCTCGAGCCCTCGAGAAGAATAGGGTAGGCGGGGTTGTTCGTGAAGAGCGGCTGGAACGTGTGATAGCCGCGCAGCCGGTGGAGGAAGGCCTGCATGGAGAGCGTGGCGTGGTCAGCGTACGTCGATACGGGCACCGCCGTGGAGGTTGCACGAGCCACATCGACGCTTGCTGGAGCCGACGACATGCCATTCGACGCGCGGCGCTCGAGCGGACGCCGCGTGGGATACCCGCGGAGGCTGACGAGCCGTGACTTGCCCTGGGTGCTCGCGGTCGCGGGGTACGTGCTGGAGACCGGCACGGCGGCGTCCGGGCTGACGCTGCAGAGCCAGTCGCTCCCCTGAGCGAGGTCGCCGTTGAGGGAACCTTGCATTTCACACCGACTACGACGGAGGAAGGAAGGCAAGGGAGAGAATGAGGGAAGGGGGCGGGGGAGAGATACAAATGTACAATGCGGTTGTTTTTATTTCTGTTTTACAAGAGGACGAGGCACCTCAGAGTGTTCTGTCGTTGGTACCTTCAGTCACCAGGATGAGCGGAAGTAAATGTAGGAAACGATCAGAAACCACAGGGATGGAGTATGTAAGGAGGCTGGAGGGTATGCATTGACAGGAAAGCACGTCCCGATTCGACACCAATGATGCGAACGTGACATCGTGCAGACGGAAAATTGCTGGCAAAGAAGAACACTCAGTGGCAGCGTGTGTGGTACCGTGCGCCGATAGTGCGGAGGCACAGGTCAGCCTATCAGTTCAGCGACGAATCTCGGATTCATGGCATACATGTACCGTTTTTTGTTTTTAATTTGTGTGCGTATCCAGAAAAGCAACACAGAACTGTGAGAGGCCACCAGTGGCCATACGAAAACAAGAAAAAGAAAGAAGCTCGCCCACACGTGCTAGCAATCATTCCGCCTTACCCGCGCTCTCCTTCAGACGGCCTTGATCGCGCAACCACGCCTTGTACGATTCACGCGGTTTCCACGGTAAGAGGTCCGGCTCGACGTCCTTGCGACGGGCAGCGAGCACCTCGGTGAGGGCCGCCTGGTCCACGCCACCAGCGTGGCCAGCGCGCAGGTGCAGTGCGAACTGGTCAACGCACTGCTTCAGCGTGGGTTCACAGAAGCCAATGATACGGGTGTTGAGCGCGCGCTTGGTGCACATGCTGTACTCGTAAAAGGCTTTTCCCAACGTTGGTGGGGACGTGTCTAGGCGCTCCTCTTGCGGGGCCAGGAAGGGGTTCAGACCGACATCCTTCGGGTTGAGCCAGCTGCTAGAGAGCTCAAAGAAGGCTTGCGTAGACATGAAAAATGGCTGGAAGAGGGGGGGAGAGAAGACACCAAAGGGTACAAGGCCAGGTGCAAAGCACGAGTCTTGTTTTATATGAAACTGTCGAGCCAGTTGGGCAATCAAGTGGCATCAAGGTGGAGAAGGAAAGAAGCACAGAGATGGAACAGAAGCATGTGGTTAATGAGAATCCGCAAACGCGCTTGCAGAGATTGTCATCAGTGGGAGGGATAGATGGCTGGAGGCGCTTCGATTGAACTCGATCAGCCAAACCGTGCCGTATGGAGGAACAACAAGTAGCGTGAGAGGCCGCATGGCGACAACTCAGATGAGATGTGCCGCACACGAAAACTGAGCAGGTGGTGGCCTTTGCGCACAGAAGGAGGGTGAAGAACGCGCCCGCAACATGCTCAAGCAACACAGTCTCGTTTCCTCCTCAGTCTGTCTCTAGGAGTTTCTTGATCATCTTGTACGTCTTCTTCTTCTTTAATTTTCCCATTGATAACGAGTCCAGCAGTATCACATAGGTATTCCAACACAAACAAACAAAAAGGTGTGAGTGAATGGTGTGGTGGGAAAAAATTAACGTGTCGTTTACGTTTAGTTGTTAGCCGAATAAATGGTGAGGGAGTCAGTTAGTTTCCCATAATTTGTTTTCTTCTGGCAGCATTTTGTTTACTCACCTACGCAGGCCAAAAGACACGACCGCGCACTTGCCAGTGTAGCGTCAGACATGTGTGCCTGTGTGCATTATTAAAATTCGTTTAATCGAAGCAAACAGGAAGTGTATCCAACGTCGCACACACACAAAAAAAAAACAGGAGACGCGTGTGGGAGAAAAGCAACGGCTGAAGCGCCCGTATTTACGCCTTCCAGCCACGGTTGATGCGGAACTTGACATCCCTCTTCTTCATGTCCTTCGCACGCTTCACCCTGTCTTCGACAGAGCTCTTCAGCTTCGTCGCCACGCGCGCGGACCGCTTCGTCATCTGGAACAGCTTACCGCGCTTGGAGTGCTCGCCGTGCGTCGAATTGAGCTTGCTCTTCTTCTTCTTGCTAATCTCGAACTTGGACCGGGCCTTGCGCAGCTCCTGTGCACGCTCGATCTTCTCCTGCTTGTCCGTCTCGCGCTTGCTTGCCGTGAAGTGCTCAATGTCCCGGGCGGAGAGATCGTCGCCGACGCCGTGAATGAGCTTGTGGCGCTTCTTCTCGAGCTCCTCGCGGACCTTCTTCTTGCCGCGCAGGGACAGGTGGCTGCCGTGCTGGGCCTGGAGCTTACGGATCTTCTCAAAGTCCTCGTCCGTGAGAACGCGGGAAGACGCCATGGAGGCGGCAGAGGAGGCCTTGGAGCTCGTGACGGAGGGCTCACGCGTGCGCGGCTTGGAGCCGGCGTTGGAGCCAGGGTTGGAGTCCTCGTACCAGCCCTCCACCGAGGGAGCAGCGGTGAGCGCGGCGGCCAGCGCATTCGCGCCGCTCTGTTCGGCCTCTTCTTCCTCCTCCTCTTCCTCCTCGCCTTCCTCCGCCTCCTCTGAGCCGCTGTCATCGGAGTCGTCCTCAACCTCCTCGAACTCGCCGCTGTCGTCGCTGTCGTTCTCCTCCTCATCGACAAGACTGCCGTCTTCCTCGTCTGAGAGCGAGAGGTCCTCGAGCTCCTCCAGGTCCTCTTCATCGTCTTCGTCCTCTTCATCGTCCTCGTCCTCGGCGTCGGCGTCGTCGGCGGTCTCCTCCAGGCGCCGGTGCTTGGCCACGGCGGCGGCGGACTCGGCACTGGCCGCTGGCACTTCGCTGCGCGCGTGCTTTTCACCGGCGCGGGTGGCCTTGGTCGGGACAAGCTGCGGGCACGCGTCGACATCGGCCTCCTCATTGCTGTCCTCGTCCGCAGACGAGTCGGAGACATCCTGGAACTCGCCGTCCACGTCGCTCGCGCTGGCCTCGGAGTCAGAGTCGGTGACCCACTCGCCTGAGCTCGTGTTGAAGCTGCTGGTGCTGCTGTCGTCATCGCTGTCGCTAGACGACGAGGAGCCCGCTTGGCTGCCCTCCTCCTCGTTTTGCGCCTGGTAGAGTAGCTCGAGGCCCGGGATGTTCGTGTACAGCACGTCCGCGCCGTAGACGGGCTTCTCAATGTCCTTGGCGGGGCCGGCGCGGGTGCCGCGCAGCTTGGCGGGCAGCAGCTCCGGGTACACCTCGCGGTAGAGCTGAATAAGCGCGCGCGACGCCATGATCACGCCCTTGTCGCCGCGCTGGTTGCGGTACTCGGTGAGGTCCTTCAGGAGGTCCTCCTCCATGGCGAGTGGCTGGCGCTTGCAGATCTCGCGGATCGTGTTGATGCCCACGGTGATGCTGTCCGGCGTGGAGCGGTCGGTGACGAAGTGGTTGGCGATCGACTTGACGAGCGGTTCCGCAGCGTCCGGCGGCACCATGCGATGCACACACATGGCCGACAGGGCGAGCAGCTGCGTGGCGTGCAGCTGGGACGGCTCCATGTAGCGCTCGAGGAAGTTGTACAGGGGGAGGTGAATGACCTCATGCTCGGAGACAGTGCGGGCAATGACGTTCAAGTAGAGCAAGCGCACCTCAAAGCGCTCGGCCGTCTTCTGCAGTTTGGCCAGAAGGCGCTCCACGAACTGCTGAGGGTCGCGCAGGAGGCGAATGGGATCCACGTGCTGCTTCGCGACGAGCTCCTCTTCCTTCTCCGCCTTGTTGTACTTGCGCTTGATGGTGCGGGTGTCGCGCTTCAGGAGGCGCTCGCGCTTCGCCGTCTTCTTCTTGATCTTCAGCTTCTGCTTGAGCTTGGAGATGGAGCGGCCCGGGTCCACTTCGGGGTCGTCCTCGGGGTCGTCGAGCGAGGTGATCTTCGGCATCTGCATGAGGAAGAAGCGCAGCGCCGTTCGCAGGATCGTCGTGTGGCGGGAGAAGCACGCCTTGGTGAGCACCTCAACCGTGCGCTCGTCAGCCCACACGCGGCGCCGGTAGAGGTCCACCATCACCAGCTCCGCGCAACGCGCCTGAATGGGGTCGTCCTCGGCCATGACGGAGAAGAGGTAGTTCTGGGCACGGCGGTTGATGTTGGCGCCGTTCTTCGCGCCGGGCATGTTCACCTTGCGGATGTCGTTCACAATGTGCGAGAGAATCAACTTGCGCATGAGCTTGTCGCGCTCCTGGAGCAGCGTGAACAGGATCGGAAAGGTGTCGTCGGGCGTCACGAGGTTCTTCGAGCGCAGCAGCATCAGCGCCTTCACCAGCGCGAGCCGCAGCTCCGTCGGCAGGGCATCGCCCTTGGCGTTGCGCAGCAGCTCGGTGACGATTCGCGCAATAATGATGCCCTCCGCAGGGAAGCAGTGCGCGACGTGCGTCACGTAGCTGAGCACGGCGATGTACTGCGGGTTCGCGGTGCGCTGGGCCGCAACGGTCGCGCTGGAGGCCTGGAAGTGGTCCAGCTGCGCGATGAACTCATCGCGATACGACTCGGGGTCGCGGCGCGTGCGGTTCTGAAGGAGCAGCAGCGTGCCCTTGAACGCGGGTTCGGTCGACATGAGCAACGAAACAAACAAAAGAAAAGACTGTCCTTTCTGTTGAATTACCGATCACTGAGTCACCGTATATGTGTGTTGTTTGTAGTCAAACAGACGGAAAAATAGAGACAGCAAGAAAGAAAGAGAGGGAGAGAGGGAGAGAGAGGTTGAAGGAGATACAATGGTAGGTTACGGTTAGCGCGCAAAATTTTGGCGTGTCGACAGTAAAGGCATGTTTCCAGAGTTGATTCGCACAGTGCGCGGAGATGGACCCATGAGCATGCAGGAGCCGACGTTCCTGTTGTGAGCCTGAACGCGCGTCCCATTTCATACGCACACACACACACACACACACACACACATAAGGACGACGTTCTGTCACCCTGATCAAGTGTGCGTGTGCGATTTACTTGCAGTCCAGGTGCTGGAGCTTGTATCGTTTAAACAGTGGGTTGATTAACAACAACCTTCACAAACAACAGGAAGGAGAACACAGAATAGCATAAGAAAAGTTGGTACAACGTTACTGGATTATGCTGACGGATTCGCGGAACAAAGAGAGAGAGAGAGAGAAGCAAGGAAAAGTCAAACGAAAGTTGAGGGAAACGGAATGCCTGCACTGATGTGTAATTACTCAGGTGTGTAGAAGGCCGTGCTGTTGCGGTGCTTGCCGTCGTCGGAGATCAGGTTGTGCAGCCAGCCGTTGACAAAAACATCGTTCGGGTCCATCGTCTTGCGCAGGGCCAGGAACTCCGCCCACGCCGGTCCGTACGCCTGCGCGGCCTCCGCGCTCTCCCACGTGTAGTACTTGGCCCAGTGAGGACGGCCCTCCATGGATTGCATAATGTCGCAGAAGCCGTCGTAGCAGCGCTTGGTGTCCGGGGCCTCGCGCTGGTACGGGCGGTACATGACCACGCCGAGCCAGCAGGTCGGGCGGCCCACTGCCGGCGACAGACGTGTGCGATCGGGCGGGGAGAAGCGGAACTCCACCGGGAAGTGGAGACGCATGCCCTCCTTGTCAATCATGTCCTGGAGGCGCTTGAAGGCCTCGACCGCGCGGGACGCCTCGATCGCCCATTCGTTCGCCCACTGCGTGAAGAGGCAGTCAAAGGTGAAGCAGTCCATCGCGGAGCCGTACTGCGTCATGGGCTGCGCGTAGAAGGTGGCGGCGTAGCTCTTGTTAATGTACGGCTGCATGGACGGCGTGCCGCAGGCGTAGTACAGGCTGTTTTGCACGACTGTGTGGCGCAGCCAGTCGCCGCGGGCCGTGCGGGCCACCTGAGCGCCGATGCTGGCCTCGTCCGCCTGCCACGTCTGGTACGCCTTCCTCTCTGCCTCTGTCGCCTCGGTCCAGTTGATGCGACGGCCAATGGACTCGTAGCAGGCCTCCGTGTGCGGCACCCACCAAAAGCGGTAGTAATCGTTCTCCTTGAACTTGCGCGCGACCAGCTCCTCGTTCATCGCGTCCTTGAGCGTCAGCGGCCGACTGTCGAGGCGCCACACGACCTTGTCCTCGACGTTGAGAGTCACCTCGGTGATGGCACCGAGCGCGCCAAGGCCGCACACCACGAGCGCGAGGGCCTCGTCGCCCTCCGTGTACGTGTGCACCTTGCCCGTGCCGTCGACCAGCACCAGTCGCTTCACGTAGTCGCAGAGGCCGTGCGTGTTCTTGCCGCTGCTGTGGGTCGCGGTGGAGAGGCAGCCGGCGATAGTGGTCTTGAGGTACGACGGCACGCAGGTCAGCATCAGGTCGGACGCATCCAGTGCGTGCATCATGTCCTCCATGAGAACACCGCCCTGGCACGTGATGGTGTGCGTCGAGCGGTCCACCTGGATGATCTTGTTGAGCCTGTCCATGTGGATGAGGTGGGCCGCCGTGAACGTCGACGTGTTCGGGCTTTTGCCCGCGCCGGCAATGCGGCACTTGGCGCCAGACGTGGAGAGTGTCCTGAGCAGGCTCGCGAGCGCCTCCGTGTCGGTCGGATAGTGGTTCTGCGCGGGCGTGCACTCGCCAATCTGGGCAAGGTTCGTCCAGGTCCCCTTGGCGGACACGTGGCGCACGGCGTTGGAATCCATGGTGGGTCGGTATGTGTGTGGAGGTGGTGCGTGGGAAGTTGTTGTTGTTGTTGTTATGATAGAAAAAGCAAGATGCACTAGGGAACGGACGGAAAAAGAAACGTCGGTGGTGCGTGTGTACTTGTCTCTGCTTTGGGAAGGGGCGGATTCGTGAGAGAGAGGGGGAGAAGGCAAATTGACTGAAAGACGGAGTAGAATTGCAGGCTACAAGCCAGCCTCGTCGTGTGGAGAGGGAGAAGCACCGTGTTGTTGACATTTATGGGCACAAGATCCTGAATGCCTCGCGCTGACACTCTGTTCAAGTCACAGTAGCGCCAAAATGACTGATAAGACTTATGCCTGGGTTACTGCGGTTGTTTGGTACCTTTTGGAGGAAAGGGCACGGAATGAAGATGGGAGGTTGCTGCTATTGCACTCTCAAACTGTTGTTGTTGTTGTTGTTGTTTTTTGTGTGTGTGAGTGTGTGTTGTTCGCTGTCATTAGTGTGTGTTGCCATATGGTCTGCAAATGGTAGGTATCCGCCTGCTGTACAGGCTTCTGTTCCTGGTGAATAGTTGTCACTCGTGTGCGAACGGCAGCGTGTGGTCCACGCAAGTGTCTCGTGTGAACGGGCATCCTTTTCGCCTGATACATTCATTCTTTCTTCAGACGTCCTATGCAAAAACTGGGAAAGAGACTCACCGAAGTAGGGTGGTGGTACTGAGCGAACAATCCGGCGGCGTCGTCGCCACCCGCACCTTCGAGCAGCAGTGCACCGCCGGGGTGCTGCGCGATGAACATGCTCAGGTCTAGCACGTTGCCGTCAATCACGACCCAGAGGTCATTGGCCGTCTTGTGCGCGGCGATCTCCTTCTTGGTATACAAGCGCGTTTGCGGGCAGCGGAAGCGGCCGGCCTGCTTGAAAAATATGTCAACCGCGTCGGTGGGATCGGCCGCCACTGTCGACCAGCGGCTCTCCGCCCTGCCCCGCGTGGGGATCGGTGAGAGGCCGGCCATTTCGTCGGACTGTGACGCGCGCAGGAGCCACGTGTCAGACCCGATCAACAGAGCCAGCACCGCCACAACAGCCACGGTGCACACGACGACGGACGTGTTCTGCGCGAACCGCGCGCAGAAACCTAGGACAGGAGACGGCTCGACCGGAAGCACGGGCGGATCAGGGCTTCGGGCCCGTGTTGGTGCTGCGTCTTCCATTCCGTTCTTACGTTCTTAGGTTGTTGTCGTGCTTTCGAATGAAAGACAAGAAGAGAGAGAGAGAGAGAGACAAAGGGAAGTGAGAAAGAAAACAAACCAAGTTGGTCAGATATATGTGGTCGATCGAGTGGGCAAACGTGCGAGGCTGGTAAAAGTAGGAAAAACAAATGTTCAACTTGATATGAAAGAGAAAACCCACCAGAGTTCGGAATTGGAAATAAAATAAAAACAAATGACGTGATCAAATGCGAATTCGCGCGCGGCAGTTGTCACGAAGCCAAAGATACCCACGAAAAAGTGAACGGCGTCGCACGCGTGAGACAGTGAGTATGGAGCGGTCTACTGGAATGTCCTGTTGACAGGAGGTTTGTGTTTCTGTGTGTGTGTGTGTTTGCGTGTGTGTGGCAACGCGTGCGCGACTCGGGCACCTCTGCGTATGGCCGGCGTGGAGAGAAAACAGGGGAAAGGGCGAATGTATGGGTGTGTGTGTGTGTGTGTATGTCTGTGTGGTTTGAAGAGTGAGATGGCAAGCCATGCACTGCACCGTCAGTGACAAAGAGACAGGAGGGTGGGGTAGAGCCTGTGCATCACCGTGGAGCGACTGCGCAAACAGGCGCCTGAATAGAATAGTGTTTCTGTCAAATTTGAAATAGGGAGGCGCTCCAGGAGCAGAGTGCACGCGATAGGAAAAACAGGAGCCCAACATGTAGAACGGGACACCACACACACACACACACACACACGCACAGCTGAAAATGAGTTTTGAGACGTAAAGACGACAGACAGTCTCTAAGGAGCGATTAAGGCAGGGGATCTTGGTGGAAGTGACCGTAGTAGCGGCAGATGAGTGCCGCGGCCTTGTGGTCCAGCACGAGCGGCACAATCCGCTCCACCGCGGTTCTTTCATCAGGAGACGCCTCGACAACTGCACGGACTTCTGATGAGCACGTGTTGTCCGGCGTCGCCAAGGTGGTGCGCATAAAGTGATAGTTGGCGAGGTCCAGCGTGGCCTCCTGTCCGTCGCTCGTGCTGCCAGAGACCACCGTCCCAGCCGAGTGTGGCACTGCGCCAGGCACGTCCTCGCGCGCAATGATCACGAGCTTAAAGGTGTCGAGCATCTGCTTGAGCAGGTCCAGCAGCCACACACCGGGAATAAGGAAGGAGTTGTACAGGTCCTCGCCGCACACCCACACAACCGAGACGCGGTTGGAGTGGTAGTACTCGTTGAGGTTGTCCTGCAAGTGCTCGAGCACACGCACAGTGCGCGTGTAGGCCGGCTGACGGGCCTCCCAGGTGTCGATCATGAGGTCCGAGTGGCCCTCGATAATCGCCTCCGCTACAGCCACGCGTTTCCACGCGTCGATGAGCCCCGGCTTGCCGTAGGCATCCGCGACAGGGGAAATGTAGCCCCCCAGCACGCGCCGGCCGGCAGCCTCGAGGGCAGCACGGCCCGCGTTGAACAGCGCGAGGTGCGCGCGGTGAAGCGGGTTGAAGGCGCCGCACATGGCGATCACAACGGGACCCGGGGCCCCTTCGACATGCACCGGACACGGCTTCAGCTTGTCGCACGGAAACTGGTACGGCTTGTCCATGGCGATGCGGACGTCCATTGTTTTTGTTTGCTTGTTTGTTTCTTTGTGTGATATCACTCTTGGGTGGTCTGGTTATCTTGTTGCAATAAAAGCGTCAAGCAACTAAAAAGCTGTTCGTTGGCGATGTCCAAGCCTTCGTTCTATTTGTTTTGTTTTGCTACTGAACCTATCCTCGGAGTGGGTGTGAAAGCGGTGGAACAAGAATCAAGGTTCGTGAAATTCAGCAGTGATTGGAGAGCAGTTGTCAATCCGGTGAGCAGTGGCGCACTGGATGAACAACGCAGCCAAAAAAAAAACAAGCGCGTGTGGAGATCCCCAGCAGTGTGCGTGTGTAAGTGGTTGCTGCGTTCCACGAATACGTACACAGTCCATCGTGTGGCGCGAGTGTCTGCTTTTTGTTCTCCTGCGCACACTGTTAGTGTGTGTGTATGTGTGTATGTGTTTCTTTGGTTTGTTTGTTTTAATTGGAATGACTGTGTGTATCTGTGTATCTCTGTGGATGTGTCTGTGTGTGACACGGACGGACGGCATCCCGTTGCGCGGCGTTGACGTCAGTCGTAGTGTAGCGCGTCGAGCAGTTTGTCGGGAAGCGACTGGTTCATGTTAGGATCCACAATGTACGACTGGTACTCGAGCTCCCGACCGCGCGGCATGCGAGGCAACCCAAGCTGGTACGTCTCGACGTTTTTGATGTACCAAATTTCCTTGGCAAGAATAAAGTCATCCAAGTCCTGCCGCTGCCGCGACGCGGCCATGTAGGAGCGCGTGACTTCAATCGCGACGCCCGTGATGCCTGCACCGACCAGGAGAGGCATGCGATACACCGTGTTGAGCGGCAGCACAAGGCAGCCAGTCACACACAGGACACCGGCCGGAATGGCGCCGTTGAACTCCATCACACGGGCGAGCCACTTCGCGGTCAGCTCCTTCTCCTCGGGCGGCACCTCGTCGTAGTCGTAGAGCGCGAAATCAGTGGTGGGGTGGTAGTACTGGCGAGCACGGACACGCGAGGGGTGCACCGGCACGAGGCCGACACGCTCCCAGAAGGTGTACGGCTCCTCCTCAGGGCCGGGTTGTGCGCTGTCGGGGCTGCTGTAGTGCGCGAGCAGCTCAGTGACCGTGTCCTGTCGCACGTTGCGTAAGTTGCCGCCCCAGCGGACCTCCATTTGCTGCTCCAGTTGCTGGCCAATGTTTGTCATTTGGTCGCTGTAGACGACACCGGGGACGCTGACAACATCGCCCTTCAGCCAATGAACAGCCGTATTCCACCACGACGGCATTGAAAACTACTAGTGCAAGAAGAAAAAAAAAGGGAAAGGCAAAAGGGGCAGACGGAGAGAAGGGGAAGGGGAGAAAATTGGAACGTGACTTGGAGATATATACGCAAAGTGAGTCACATTGTCCTTTTGTGTAGCGGCCTGATTCCGATACACGCCATGGAGATGGACCGAGGATGCACGGCACATTCGAGTTGCTGAGACATGCGTGGAGGTTCTGAGAGCGCTACGTACGGCGATGGTAAGACGATGTGTGGGAGATCACTCCACTAGAGAAAGCGCACAGAAAAGAAAGGGTGGAATGCGGCACATGGCATCCTCGCTCATATCCTGTTCTGAAGAGTTGCGATCTTCACAATAGCCCTATGAGTGAGCACCTCCATACGACGGAGGAGACGTGTAGCTCCGAGTGTATTTGCTAGCTTAGTGTTGATCTTGTTCGCTTATGGCAAATGTGAGTTACGTCAGGAGAAAGCACAAGGTGGAGGAAAAACAAAATGGCAACAGTGCCAAAAGATCCAGCAACTGCAAAAGGGAATAAAAAAACACGAGCACAGCATGGGAAGGAAGAAACATCAATATCGACAACAATGCAGCCGAACACAGTTACAATCGCGTACAGATATGGACGCACCAGAGGGACAAACAAAAAAGAAAGTAAAGGAAGCACGTTGTACCCGCTGGACGGGCCGGGCCAAAGAAAAAAAGAAAAGAACACAAGAAGTGCCAACAATCGAAAAAGAGATAAAGACAGCATCGGCGCCAGGTCACATCCGGTGGTTTTGGAGAGCGGGTAAGGGGTGTTGAAAGAAGAGACAAAACAAAATGGATAAACATCTTTAAGAGACAAGATGATGCGTACCTGCTTTTTTACGCAGCGCACCTGTTCGCACAACAATTGTATTTCAAAAAGTATCATATCCTTTCGTTTTCTCTTCCTCCATCGGGGTTCGTCGGACAGCTTCGTTGTCTCCTTTCACTCTTTTTGCTTGTTCTGAAATGGGTATCCGTGCTCTTGCGACTATCAGTGTTGGCAACCTAGCCGCGGTATCCCACAGCTCTGGGTAGGCAACAACAACAATAGGTGAAAAAAAAAAAAAGCAGGACCCAAGAGCACCGGTTTCAAATGCACACCTCCGAGAATGGAACCTCACCGAATGCAGCGTGCAATCGATATGGAAGGTGGTACCGTTTTCAAAAACGAATATATATGAAGAAAAAGTGTATTGCCTCTCGCCGCATGGCTAGTCAGTTCGGTTGCTGGCACTCAGTGCGTTTGAGAGACGCAGCAACATCAAATTGCTCGCGGCTGTCTGCCGCGAGAAACAGTAAACCAGTGTAGCACACCACGCCAGTAACGTGAGCGGGGGGAAAAACAAAAATCATAGGGGAGCGAGGCCACAGTGATACCAAAACAAAAAGAAAAACAAGAAAACATGAATATCAACAGATCCAGAGTGTTGTCCTCCCTATATCCGCCAGGAACGCGAAGAGGAAAACAAAAACAAAAACAGCATCCCACTAATCAAAAAAGAAACTCACGGCAAAGACAGAAAACCAAGCAGAGCAAATGTTCCCTAGTCTGAAGCGGAACACATGAAAACAGGGCGTGGTTGTGCAAAGCCTTCCATTATGCGACAAGACAACAAAGTTAAGGCACAGCGTCCACTGGTGGCGCGTACTTAATGTGTAAGTAGGGTAGTGAAAAAAAGCAAATTGGCACAAAAGAAAAAAAAAAAGAAACAGTCATGTGCGTCAACGGTGCTTCTCCTTCGGTGATCCCCCTCACGCCGCACCCGTACTACAGGCGTACAGCAACAACAACAACGACAACAGCAACAACGAAAACAAAACAATACATGACCGTGGCGTTATTGCTCAATTGAACGGGCGATGGTTTTGCCCAGTTCTTTTTTATTCGTCTGTTTGCACGCCTTTTCACTCACATGTCTGCGACTTGGTGTTAGGGTTCTTTTTTTTTTTTTAGAAAAGGCATATTAAAATCTGTGTGCTTGTGTGTGTGTGTGTGTGTGTGTGATCAAGCACGGTTAAAGGTCATCCAGGGGAATGCGCGACGGTGCCAGCTCGGCGTCACTCTTCAACTGAATGACACTGTCCTCTTCGATGCCGTAGGAGCGAACGGACATGATTTCATCGTCCATGGGCTTGTTGGTGCGCAGGATGATGAGCACCTGGTTCTGGGGCGGGATGTGGTAGACCTGGTGGAGGTACCGCTTGAAGGTGTGCACCTTGGTCGACGCCCAGTCACCGAAGATCTCGTAGCTCTTGTCGCCGCGCGAGACGTAGATGCGGTATGCATTCGGTGCCTCCGGGCTGATGCTCGAGAAGTTGACGCTGGCGAGGGCCTGTGTGGACATCTTGGTGCCACTCGCGCCTTCGGGGACGGCGATCTGACCCGGAGCGTGGCGGAAGAGCTTCGCGTGACGCTTGATGTGGCCGTGGTAGCACGGGAACAGACGGCAGGTGTGGGCGTACTTGCGCTGGTGCTTGCGCTCGTTAATCTGCGCACACGCCTCGTCGTTGGGGCACAAGGGCAGGTCGTCGCGCACGCTGCTCGCGCTGCTGCAGGACTGCGCCGAGGACATGTCTGCGGTGTCGTCCAGGGCGGTGCTGAAGCTCCTGCCGGTCTGGAAGCTGGACGCCGCTGAGTGGTTGTCGAGCCCGCCAATGCGCGTGGGTGAGCTCAGTGCCATGGCGCTGCTTCCTTGTTGCTGCTGCTGCTGGTGTTGCAGAAAGCCCTGTCCGCTGTTGTACGAGCCGGGGCTGCGCGGAGCCCGTTGTTGCTGTTGCTGATGCTGTTGTTGTTGCTGATGCTGTTGTTGTTGCTGCTGAGATGGAGGCAGCTGAGCACCAGAGCGGTTAAACGGCGAGCCGCCGCTCATGTTGTACGGATCCCGCCGCGTCGCACTGCCCGAGCCCTGCGCGCCCGTCAAGAGCGGAGAGTGCGGCTGACTGCCGCCACCACCGCCGCCGTACGAACCGCTGCGGCTGAGGTTGGACGTGCTCCCCTGCACCGGTGCCGCGCCGTAGTGACCGCTGCCCTGCTGTGGCGACGGGGGCAGTGGCCCACCAAAACCCGCTGGGGCGTAGCTGTTGGCGCTGCTGTTCTGCGTCATGGAGGACTGGGTCGGGGAGAAGTGCTGGTAGGCTGGGTTCGGCGTCGACGTGCCGCTCGGGGGGCGCTGCCCGGTGAAGCTCGAACCGCTGCCCTGCCTGTTCTGCATGGGTGTGCCGAGTGGGCTCGTGCGCTGCTGCTGCGCTGACGGACCATGTTGCATGGGCGGGTGCTGCTGGAATGTGGGTGGCGCCCCGGCCGGTGCGCTGCTGCCGTAGACATTAACGCGATAGGGGTTGTTGGTGGCGCCGTAGCTGTGGCTCATCACCTCGGGCATATGGGAGCTCGGCGAGCGCGGCGGCATGCTCATGGGGGACGACGGGGCGTGCCCAGGGCTGCCACGTTGCGGGTACTGCGTGGCACTGCCCGCCATGGTGGGGCTCTGGCGTGGTGGCATCTGCGCGGTGGCGACTTGGATCGGAGACGACATGCGCGGCTCACCAGAGAGCGCCTCGACGGGGCTCTGCACGGTACCGCTAGCGGCGCGAGGCAGCTGGTACGGGTTGTTGAAGCTGCCTCTGCCGGAGCCGGACATGGAGCCGTCGTGCGGCACGCCGCCTGGCACGGAGAGGGGGCTCGACGGCCCGCTCCCCTCACCGCGTCCGTCGACGGCAAGGATGGAGGTACGATAGGGAGAGTGCGTGTAGCTCACGGGTGAGCGAGGGGCAGGGGCAGGGGCTCCGCCGCCTCCTCCGCCTCCTCCGCTATTGTACGAACTGCTGTTGGGCCTCATGGTTGGTGAAGAAGATTTTGGTGTATTTTTTTTTTTTTTAAGCGAGCGTGTCTGTGAGAGACGCAAGTACGTAAGCGGTGTCAAGAGCAATCAATATATTTCACCAGCAAAGCACACACTCACAAAGAGGGAGAGAGAGACTGACAGGCTGAACAGGAAAGAAAAAGTGTTACACGGATTGACGTCCAGAAGGACAATATGAAATGAAGCACACACACACACACGGGAAGAGGGGAACGGAAGAAGGAAAAAAAAACAAGGAGACGGTAGGCCTTAAGCAATGTACGAACACTATTAAATATCTCTATTTACTTTTCTTTTCTTCAGCAGCGTATCGCGGAGAGCAATCGGGTGATGGGCGAAATACGGAGGGAAAAACGCACAGAGCCGAACTGTCACTGCAACGCCTGGTAAATCACGAGTCTGGAAGAAGAAGAAAAAAGTGATGTAAGAGATGGATGACTAAGAAAAAGAAAAAAACGGAACAGAGAAAAGCCAAACTGAGAACAGTAAGAAGCTAAGGGCCCGGAAATAGGTGGAGAACAGAACAAAAACAAAAGAAACGGAGAATAAGAGCAACGCAAATGCACAACACCGATGACTAAAAAAGTGTTCGAGACACTTTTTCTTTTTTTTTCGACAAGAAACACAAAGAAAGCAATGCAAATGCAAATGCTGAAACCTACTGTTTGCACAAAAGTGTGTGTGTGTGCGCACGAAAACAATCGAGGGGTACAAAGACAAAGGATAGGATAGAGAGAGAGGCAGGGACAGTGAGTGGAAAGAGTTGGGATCGGCCCAGCCTCATAACGGCGCGTCGGGTGGTGTAGAGATAGACTGCGTAGAAATGCAGGTCCAACGAGGAACACACCGTGGTACTGGTGTGTGTGTGTGTGTGTGTGTGTGTGTGTGTGTGTGTCTGTGTGTGCAGCACAGATTCGCGACAGAGTTCCGCATAATATCGTTCAACCAGAAAAGAATTTTCTTTGCTTAAAATATGACAAGATGGCAGCGACATCAAGGACAGGTATTTTTTTTTTTCTTGTGGTGTTAATCGATTGGTCAAATTTCGCGTTTGGCTTTCATGTTGCCAACTCAGTCTCTCACTGCGTAGCGTCGCGCAGCGCAAGGATGCCATACATGCGCGGGGACAGGGCCCCATCAAAGAGAGGCACCAGCGACACCGTTGAGCTGCCGCCCTGCGTCGCCAACTCCTCGTGCAGGTACAGTGCGCGATCGAGGAGGAAGAGACTTTCCAGAAGATGGCACATCCACATTCGCAGCACGGTCAGACCGAGAAAGGGCGGGAAGTGACTGGGCACGTACTCCTCCGCCAGTGCGGTGGCGACCGCCTCGACGCGGGCGTGGAACAGGTTCTCCTGGGCGAGACGGCAACGCTCGCAAACAGTGCTGTGCCACGTGTACGCGTTGCACTTGGCCGTGGCGGCGTAAATGTACTCGCCGCAGACCTGCTCGGCAAAGTCAGGGAAGGAGACGCTCGTCTTGACCTTGTTGAGGCGACGCAAGAAGCCAGGCTCGAGGTGCGGCTCCGGTGCGAACGGGCACGTGCACGGGGCTGGTGTCTCCGCGGCCGTGGCGGCACGCTCCCACTCCTCGCGCAGCGTGGCCCAGAGCATGATGAGCAGCGTGCGGAAAAAGAGCAGTCGCGCGGAGCTGCGATGGCCCTCCGGGGAGGCCGTCGCCCACATGTCGAGCGGCTGCGTCGCGAGCAGCAGAGAGACCTTGTCCGTCGTCATGCCGCGGTCCCGGAAGGCGCGGCTGAGCGGGAAGCCGTCGTTGGTCAGGGCCTGCCAGCAGCAGCTGACGAGCAGAAGACCGCGCGCACGGTTCTGGACGAAAAGGCGGCACGTATTGGCGCCGAGATCACCGCAGGTGTGGAGGCCAATGAACGCCGTGTTGGACAGCGAGGGCACGCGCACCGCCGGCACCGTGACGCTGTACGGCTCGTGAACGCGGAGTAGAAGTGCTTTATGCTGCGCCGCCCAGGCACTGGCAGGAGGAAGCAAAAAGGCTTGCACGAGCGCGTCCACACTCGCCTTCTCGTCTGTGATTGGGGGCTGTGCCTCGAGCGCGTATCGCACAGGCTTTACGAGAACGCACCGCTCCTTCTGCACGCCTGCGTCGTAAATGACAAAGTGCGTCCCGGTCGCATCGTCGCGGCCAATCACGGTGAGTGTCGTGATTTGATAGGCATGCGGTGTGTCGGCCGCTCGCGTCGTCTCCGTCTTCAGCGCCGCGATCGTCCTTGGTGACGCCGTCCTCTCGGAGGTCGGAGGGCGCCACGGTGTGAGCACGGTCACGCGAAGACCGCGTGCCACAGTCGCCATGGTGAACGCCTCGTCGCGGTTGTCTGCCGAGACGGGTGCCCCGCCGTCCGGCCCGTCCTCCACGCGCTGCCGCTTGTGGTGGTGGGGTGCGGACGCCGACTGTGTGCCCTCGGAGAGCGTCGTCGCCTCCGTCTGCTTCGCCAGCCGCCGCGCGCTGACGTCGACAGGGGCAAAGAAGGTCGCCACGAGTTTCTCCTGGAGCGACACCTGCGGTAGGTCACGATGCCAGCCAGCCAGCGTCTCGTCCGTCGGCAGTCCACAGGCGGCACGCTGCTGCGGGTCGCTCAGCGCACTGCTCTTGTCCGCCAGATCCACGGTGCAGTGCCTGTGAATGTGCTTCAGCACGACCAGTGTCTTGTCGAGCGGGAAGATGCGCTGGCAGACCTTGCACTCCCCTTTGCACCCGGCTCGCGACGCGTGTGCACCCGGCTCGGCTCCGTCTTCGTCAATGGTTGCTTCCCCACTCTCGCCCTGGCCTGTCTTTTGAAGGGCATCCGCCGGCAGCGGGGCGCCGTCCTCGACGACGGGCGTGTGGCCCTGCAAAATGGCGCGCCAGTCCGTCGACGCATCGACCCGGCAGGCGATGCTCGCGATGTTTCCGCGCGGTTCATAGCGCAGGGCGATCATGTCCTTACCGCAGCGCTGGGCCTCCGTCGCGACACTGTCGTCGCGGGGCGTGCCCGGCGTGCTAGACGAGTGCGTGGCGCCAGGACGCAGGCTCAATGAGCTCTCCACGAGCGTTTCAAAACGCTCCATGGCGCGTTCACGATGCGCAGGATTGCAATCGAGGCCCACCACGTGCAGGCCGTCGCACAGGGCGAGTGCCCGCGACACGTAGCCCTTGCCCTCGCCTACGTTCACCACAGAGCGGACCGGATCGCCGCGGTGGGCCTCGGCGGACTCGGCGGTGATGATGTTTGTGCAGTCGACAAGGTCACGGATCGTGTCGCGCATAATGACCACCTCGTGCTGCTTCTTCGCGTTCATGCCGTAGGACAGCACCAGCTGCAGAATCTCGCGCCGTCTGGCCTCGTGCGCGGCATCGGCCGACCGTTGGCGGGCGAGGGCGGTGCGCTGAGCGGGGCGTTGCAACAGCGTGAACCGGGCGCTGTCGTTGTCTGGTCGTGGGACACGGTGCAACATCAGCGCGCGGCACTGCGCGTGGAATGCCACCAGGGACGGGTGGCTCCCGAGTGGCGGCCCTTCGCGGAGCAGCACGCGCATCGTCTCCAGTGAGCCCTCGCCGCCGTCGATGAGGGGTGCAAAGGCATCGCACAGGTTGTTGGTGAAGTCGAGCTCCTCTTGTGTCACAGCGCTGCCGTCCAGGTGACGCGCCTCACAGCGCCACTTCTCCCCGCGCACGTACTGGAAGTACTTGTCAGGGTGCCGCTGTATGAGTCGCGTGCGGAGGAGCAAATCACAGAGATCGTCGAGGTAGCGCGTCAGGGGATCGGCCGCGGAGGGGCTCTCCGCGGGTGCTGCCTCTGGTGGGGCATCGCGCGTCAAGAAAGAGAAGTGCTCGCGTTCGTGCGNCTTGTCAGGGTGCCGCTGTATGAGTCGCGTGCGGAGGAGCAAATCACAGAGATCGTCGAGGTAGCGCGTCAGGGGATCGGCCGCGGAGGGGCTCTCCGCGGGTGCTGCCTCTGGTGGGGCATCGCGCGTCAAGAAAGAGAAGTGCTCGCGTTCGTGCGTGGCGTACGTCGGCGGCAGAGGCAACACGAGTGTGTGCTGACCAGGCATTGTCAGGCGGACAGGACGCAGACCTGGGGTGAAAGACTAGACGGCAAACAAAACTTGGGAAACCAAAGAGAGAGAGCAGGAGAGAGGAGGGGGGGGGGGAGAGGAAGTCAAGTTTATTGGACACATTGTCGAGCAGTGCGTTCTAGATTCGTCAATGGTTCCACACTGTTCAACAGTTGGCGAAGACAAGGCGGCGAAATTCTGTATGCGGTATCCAACCGGCCTCTCACAGTGGATCGCAGATGGGGTTGGTGGTGTCTACTGTTTTGTTCTGTTTCGGTGGTGCTGGTCATGCCGTTGTGTGTGTATGTGCATATATATATACATACACGTATGTATGAGCTCATGTATGTTTTATTTCTCTGCTCGCTCGTCGTCTCGTTAAAGCGACGCGGCGTTCCGCTTCCACTCGTTGATGGCCGACGCAGTCACGGCCTGCTCCTCCGCCGTAAAGCACGCCAGGCAAATGCGGTCGATGTCGTCGCCATTCTCGCGCAAGAAGGCCATCACCTCGTTCACGGCGATCTTCGTGGCCGGGGCGAGTGGGTAGCCATAGATGCCGACGCTAATCCCGCACAGACCCACCGTGCGGAGGTCGTTGGCCTTGACAAGTGACAGCACACTCCGGTACGCACTCGTCAAGTGCACCGGGTACTCCCCCATAGGTCCGACAGTGTGGAGTACGTAGCGCGCAGGCAGATTGTAGCCCTTGGTGATGAAGCATTGGCCGCAGGGGCAGCACGGGAAGGTCGCGCACTCGCGGCGCAGAAGTCGGCCGGCACCGGCATGGATGGCGCCGTCGACGCCACCGCCACCGAGCGCGACCTCGTTCGCGGCGTTCACGATCGCGTCGGCGGAGAGCTTCGTCACCGGACCGGCAAAAATGGCGACCTTCTTCAAGAGCGGGTGCGTGCTGTCAACGGGCGGGCAGTTCATGGGGTCCACTGGCGACGGATCAGACGCGCGAAAGCCGGCGAAGCGGGCACGATCGACAGTGCGCCACTCCTCAAGCGGAAACTCGTAGACCTCGGTTTCAGCGGGAGTGAGGACAAGATTTAACGTGGCGGCGCGCACCTCCGGCTTCTGCACCTCGACCTTGGCGAATGTACGGCGTACGAATTGCTTCATGAGCGGATGAATGGTGTGGATGAGAGTCGTGTTGAGGATAACACCTTCTATGAGATTTGTCTTGATGCCTGAACAGAGACAGAGACAGAGACAGAGTTGTATGAGTAGGGAGGCTGTATGTTTTGCAAGAGTGCGTTTTCTATCTTTGGTGGAAAGTGATAAGGGGTGGATTAGGTCAGGTGAGAGTGGGAACCCAGAGAGCCGGGTGTATGAACGCGGTCGGTCACTGAGCAAGAAAAATGGCAAGCCGACAGCCCATTTGGGTATGGTACTCCTGCGGTGTCTGCGCTAGCGCACCAACACATCAGACACGGTGCGTGTGCGTCTTTCAAGACACACCTGGTGGCATTGTCAACAGTTGTTTGCTTTCTGTCGTAAGTCGTCAATCAATGACGTAGCGCCAGGTTCCGTATCGTTCTGAGGCACTGCGGCAGCGTGGTTTTTCCTCATGAAGGGTTTCTTGTAGTGTGGTTGCTTTGTGATGTGTGTGTGTGAGAGTATCCTCCTTCCAGACAAAATGATAGAGGAAAAGATAAGTCAACAAAGAAAAAAAACACATCAAGGTGGAAACAAACAAAGGCAAACCTGTGAGTGCAGTCTTGACTCTGCTATTCAAAAACGCGGAAGATCAATCACGCCTTCTCTCCCGACACGTATCTCCGCATCACAGCTGCCACGTGTGTGTGTGTGTGTGTGTGTGTGTGTGTGTGTGTGGTGTCCCATCGTGGCACGCACTCTCAGCGCTTTCGGAAATCGTCCACGGAGAACTCCTTCGGGCGTTGAATTTTGCGCATCTGGTACTCCTTGGAGCCAATGTAGCTGGCCTCTGCCTTGCCGTCCATCCAGTTTTCTTGTGCGCGATTGACGAGGTTCCCCATCTCGCTCGACGTAAAGGCGATCTTCTGCGTTTTCGACGTCTCCGGGCCGCGACCGCGGTGCTCGCCGACCATCGCACCAGGGGTCTTCATCTCATCCGTGGCCCGGCGGTACTCCTCCGTGAGGAACGCACACAGCCAGGCGAGACCGAGAATAAAGATGACCTGAATGTTCACGTAGCCCAGAGAGAAGCTGGGGTACTTTTGGTTGTACTTCCACCACGAGACGTGCTTGCGGACGCTGACCACGTTGTAGCCGAAGCGTGGGGCCAGCTTGTCATCGACGGGAGGGGGTGTACTGTAGGCCACCTCACCGGTCGGCCAGTTTCCTTTGGACACAATGTACTCGCCCCTCTCGTCCACAATCGGCATCTTATCGGGGTCCTGGTACGCCTCCTGCACCCAGCGCAGCGGCTCCGGCTCCGGCACGGTGAGGTCATCCTCGGCAGCTGAGCCGGCCGGCGTGCTGACCTTCACCGGGACATCGGCAGGCGTCTTGTCAGCGGAGGATTCGGAGGTTGCGGCGTCCGCAGCGCTCTCGGCCGATGCACGGGGTTCCAGCGGTTTCGGTGACGAAGACGGCACAGATACCTCAGTAGCAGTCGCAGTCGCACCGGTGGCGGGTTCCTTTGAGCCCTCGCTGCCCGTGCTCACGAGGCGTTTGTGCGTGACGTGGGCCAGCGGCCACAACGTCGAGATCACGCGTCGGCAGCGCATGCTATGATGTGTTCTGTTGTGTTGGCTTGACTTTTAAACCGCGATTCAAAGAGCCGGTTAGTACGCGCAGTTTTCTGTTGTGTTGTTCCTTTTTTGTTCCCTTGCAGGTACTAAACCAAATGTACAGCGGCGTACTCTCCGGCGATGCACCACACACGTGTGTGAGTGCGGCATGCAAATGAAAAACGGAAAAAATGCACAGAAGAAGGAAAGGAAAAGAAAGAGAGGGAGCGAGTGAGGGAGAAACAGAAAGAACCATTTCCAAGCCACACAGCGCTGGTGTGTATCCCTGTGCGTTGAGTTTTGGTGTGACCATGTGCCTTGCCAGCGCAATGCACACCCACCCACACGCACAAAGATGAGTCAGTTAGAAATGAATATACACATTCATCAGCTGGTTCGCCGCCATGAGGGCCAGATCAACGTGGACTGCGTTCAGTGGAATGATAAGAATGGCACACAACCGGGTTCGATGAGCCAGAGAGACGCATCGCGCGCACCGTTGGTTGGTGCTCAGGCGTACGCGCACATGCATCAGCCGGTTTGGGTCCCACGTGAGCCGCCGGTCCCCTTTTTTCTTTTTCTTGCGTAGAATTTTTTAGTTGTGGTTGGGTTTGATATTATCAGATTAGTACTTAGCGACGCGGATAAACACGACGAACAATAGAAGAAAAAGACATCCACACAAGTTGCGAGACACTCCATTTTTTAAAACAAACAAAAAGAGAGGGTGAAAAGAGCCGGGAGTTCCGCCAAAAGTACAAAACGAGCACGACACAGACATGAACTGAACCATCATAAAAAAAGAAAGAAAGAGAGAAGAACAACGTCTTCAATCAACAAGTCACCCGTTAAGTCAGGAGCGGGAAACGGTGCAAAAATACACTGCTCTGAAGCTGTTGCCTTTGGCGTTCTTCCCACCTGACGTCAAGTGCACGACGTGCATTATCTTTTCTCCGCGAATTTGCTTTTTTTTTTACGCATCCAAGACAGCCAGGAAACCACAATATGCACTTTGTTTTAGACTGTGTTTTCCTCCGTCGCCATTGTTAACTGTTATTTTACCACACTGCTTACTTCGGCCAGAGAGGGGAGAAGTCTACAAAAAGAAAAAGAAAGAGAACAGCGTCCGGTCGACAACAGACAAGAACAGCGCGACGAGATGGGTGAGATCATTGCCGCTGATCAAGAGGCTGGAACCGACAAGAGAGTACGCCTTACGCGATGGGGCGGCGGAGCACAATGCGCTCCTCGACGACCTCCTCGTGGCGCATGCGCTCGTTCTCCGGCACAGCCTTCAGGCGCGTGGCCCAGAAGCGGGCCCAGACGGAGCTCTCCTGCAGCTCCATGCGCTTCTCCGTCAGCTTCTCTGCGCGACTCTTGCGAGCGGCTTCGGCCATCTTCTTGAGGTAGAACTCCTCGGCGTCCTTCTTCTCCTTGAGTAGCGCCAGGCGCTCGCTCTCGCCCTTCTCGAGCTGCGTGGACTCGTAGGCGTCCGTGAGCTGCTTGATGCTGCCGCGCACCTCGGCCACCTCCTCGGCGGTGAGCATGGACGGCGGGAGCGGGCGCCACGCAAAGTGCGAGAAGGGGCGCACTGTCTCCTCGGTCAGCTTCGTGCCGTTGATGTTGTAGATGCGATAGCCGGAGGGCAGGGAGGTCTGGCGCAGCGACGACACCCACGTCGCGAAGTAGCGGCCGGAGGGGTCCCACTGGCACTCGGTCAAGGACGCATCGGCGATGCGCTTGTGCTCAATCACGGCGCCGTTCTCGGTGACGGAGATGAACTGCAGGATGGACTTGGCGGGGTTGGCCGCGACCATGTAAGGGCCCAGCGTCGCCCAGAAGACGTGCGTGGCCGGGCTGACCATCTCCTTCAGCATCTTCAGCTTGTTGCGCTTGATGCTGTAGATCTGCAGCACCGCCGTGTCGCCGAGCAGGAGCTTGGACGACTGCTCCGTCTTGTTGAGCAGAATGGAGAAGTAGTCGCCGCTGGGCTGCCACGTGAAGCGGCTGGGCGTGTAGCCCTGCTTCATCGTCAGCTGAAAGACGGAGACATCGCGGGGAGTGATGTGGAACATAAAGTACTCGACCGTCTTGCGCAGCGTCACCTTCACGGAGAGGTGCGTGCCCGCCGGATGCCAGAGCATGTCGAGCTTCTCGGCCTGCAGGAAGTTACGCTGAAGCAGCACCTCCTCGGTGGCGACGTTCTCCTCCTTGTCGAGGATGATGTTCGAGATGACGACGCGCCAGCCCTGGCCGACCGCCGGGACGCACATGTACGCAATCTGCGTGGACCCGACCGGGCTCCACTCGGCCTTGTAGAGGCCCTCGACGGCGAAGGTGTAGCCCTCGCTGCCGCCGCGCGCCGGCACCACGCGCATCGTCTCCGAGTCGTAAATGTTCATGCGACCGGTGTGAATGGCAGTGGGGTTCTCCGGGTTGTAGCCGGTGCGGCAGACGGCGACGAGCGAGTCATCGGCGCTGAAGCGGGCAATGGGCCAGAGGTCGTCGCTGTGGAGGTCTAGGTTGGACAGCGTGCGGATACGGCGAGCGTTGCGCAGGTTGAACACACTCAGGTCCTTGGACGTCTTGACGACGATGAACTTCTCGCACGGGGAGACCATGAAGGCCTCGACGCGCTGCGTGATCTCGAAAAGCAGGTGCATCGCACGGCCACCCCAGATCTTGAGGGAGTTGTCCGGGTGCAGGGAGATGACCATGGAGCCGTACGTGGACCACACAGGCAGAGGGCGGGCTGCGGCCACCATGCTGCAGACGACGCCGTTGTGCAGGTCGTCCTGACGGCGGTCCAGCTCGCTCCACTTGCCGAGCGAGTCCGACTTGTTGGCGGTCGGCTTGCGGAAGATCTCCTTCTTCTTCTTCTCCCAGTCGTACCAGTACCAGGTGACGTCAAAGCTATTGCCGCCCTTCACGAAGAACTGCGGGCGACCGCTGGGGTCCTCGGCCATCTGGTGGGCAAAGTCCTGCTCCTCCTCGGCCTCCTCGGGCAGCTGCGGGGGCACGTACTCCTCCTCGCTGTCCCTGGCCTCCTCCAGCATGGACCACGGGAAGGTGCGCAGCTGATCCTGGCGGGTCAGGGCGTAGCCGTTCAGGCGCGCAAGGGCGGCCTCGGCATCGGCAGAGGTGGCGAAGGTGATGAAGGCACCGTACAGCACACCCTCGTCGTTGGAGAGGAGCTGGATGTTGAAGGTCTCGTGGCCAAGGTGCTCGATGATCTTACGGCGGAACATGGTCATGAACTTCTCGCGCTTCTCTGGGGTGACGTTGGCCGGAAGGCCCGACACCACGATGTGGCGGTCGAAATTGGGGTCGGTGGACATGGCAAAGGGACGTGTGTACGAGCTCGCCAATAGAAGATGAGAGCCTGAAGAAAAAAAAGGGGGTTAGGAGAGATGACTTGACGCGAAGTGATATGTATCAATGAACGAAAAAAAAAGACACCGTTCGTTGTTTCTCATAGGAGAGCGGTGGCGGGAGGGAAGGAGGGGGAGGGAAACAGAAAAGATGCCATGAGGTAGAAAAGAAGGAAAGCCGTAAACACCGATGAAGACAGGCAGATGCACGACAACAGAGAGACGCTGCACGAGAGAGTGTTCACTGTATGTCCATGCTTTGCTTAGCCTTTTTTGCGCATCAAGCGCACGCTTCTCTCTGCACAGCAAAGTGTGAGCCTCTGTACCCATGCGACACCTTGCAGAGCCCAGTATCGCACACAGCCGTGCTTGTGTGATGCGTACACTGGAGCCAGTCCCCTGCCGTGGCAGCAGACAGCTCGTCCATTTACTGTCCCTTTGTGGCCGCACATTTTTTTTTTCTGTTGGTACTTGTTTTTTTTTTCTTTCTGTGTTCTCAGCGATATGACAGAGAGATGGAATTGTGGAGTGCAGAAAGGCTCCTCAAAAAACTACAGGTTTTTTTTTTTTTGCATGTCCCTATTTTCGCAAATCGATGAATGAAAAAAGCAAAAAAGAATGCATGGCAGCTGCGAGCAAACAGACGCACTTTGTGTGTGTGTGTGTGTGTGTGCCCGTCTGCTGTGTGAATGCATCAATGTTTCATTTTCAATTCATTTGTTTCCCCATGCATTTGCATTTTCTCCGATTCTGCGTGCTAATCCTAGTCAAGATATCTTGAAAAACAAAAAAAAAAGTGAGCTCCTCTCTCTCTCTCAGGCCTGATAGACGATACGACAACAACAACAAATAGAACAGAGAGAAACGCGCCGAGGCGGCACTCTGTACATTTTGCGTTGGGGATCTCATCAAGCACACAGGAGAGGGAGCGGATGGCAGCACATACAAGCAGCTGTTTACGCATCCGCAAGGCCCTCCGCCTCGACCTTAGCCTTCAGGCGGTTCCAGATGTCGACCTGGTTGTGGCCGGCGTTCCAGCTCTGGTACGCGGGCTCGTACATGTACAGGACGTACTTGTTGTAGATGATGGGCACCGACAGCACGATGGGGATGCGGATGAAGCCGCGAGCGTACGTGTAGTTAAACACGGTGGTCCAGAAGGGGAAAGCCATGATGAGGGTTGGGAGGGGCTTGGAAAAAGTGTTGAGCTTTTTGTTCTTAATAACAGGTTCACCTAGTGAATCGAATCGCTAAAGATCTGATCGAAAAAAAAAAAAGGGAGGGTTGAAGGCGCGCGCAGAGATATCAAAGCGAAGAAGAGAAATAGGAGGACGAAGTGAAGGTGAGGATGAAAAGGCGTGAAAGGAAGACGAGACAATCATTCTGAAAGCTCACGAGAAGTGAAGAGAGAACGAAAACAAGGCGACAGACAGAAGTCATGTGATCGGCTGGCACTAGAGAGCCGAAAACAAAGTGACACGGGGTGTCATTTGCCTTTGTACACACCGCGAATGGTCTCTTCCATGAGACATGTTTATGCGGTCAGGCCGGTGGTGGCGACGTACGGTCGACGCCGTGAGCAACGGCATCGCACATAACATCGTGCACTCGGTGCTGATACGAGCTCGCATTGGCATATGCGCGGTGCCAGTGCACTGTTCATCGACATGACGCTACTGTTTAACACTGATTGTGGAAGTGATTTGGGGGGAGAGAGAAGAGGGTCGCGGCAGAGCCGCTCCTACAGATACGAACACTACACATGCTGCTACTACGACAGGAAAAACGGGTAAAAAAAGAAAAAGGGAAACTATCAACGGACTAGTTCCTAGGCAAGCAAATGCAGCACGAGAAAAGGAATGAAGGAATGCGACAGAGATACAAAACAAAAACAAACAAATCGGAAGAACACTTCTTTCAAGCAGAAAGTGCGGACCAGTTCTGTTCTCTTGATTCTTTTTTGTTATTGTTTTTTACACGTAGGCTGCCCAGTTCTGCGGCTTGGTGTGGTAGCCATCCTTGCGCTTAAAGTTGGAGTACTTGTGCGGCATGATGTCCTGGTATCCTGTCGCCCAGAGCATGTCGAAGGTGATGGGGAAATCGGCCTTGGTCGGCTCCTCGATGATCGGGGCCCATGGCTCAATCTTCTTGCTACGCGCACCGTGAATGGTGCCCATGTCGTCGACCATACCCCAGTCGGACACGCTCTCGCGCAGCGCACGCGCCCAGAGCTGCTTCAACGCAAACAGACCGCCATCGAGCTCGTCGGTGATGGGGATCTGGCAGCTGAAGCGGGTGTTGTACGTGATATCAGGGCGATCGAGGGCGCGCCAGGCGGACAGCGAGGTGTACTCCCAGCGGTTGGGGGGCAGGAGGCGGTCTAGGGTCTCAATATCGACGTTCACCAGGCAGCCATCGCCGTGGTTCCAATCGGCGCAGTCGGGGTTGTTGCACTTGCCCCAGTGCTGGGGCTGGCCGTGGCACATGCCGGAGCCGTCGATGAGCGTGTTCAGCGTCACGTCGGGCATCGCGTAGGTGCGGAAGTGGAACGGGTGGCCGTCGAAGCCGACCACGGTGAAGTTGATGAGCTTCGTCTTGCTAGGGCTGTCGTACACCTTGCCGTCGACGGCGTACTGCTGGCTCAACCGCCGTGCCACCGACTTCTCCGGCTGCACGCCGTTGCGGCGCTTCTCGCGCAGGTTCAGCTTGTCGGCCATGATCTCCGCCTTCTTCAGGGGGGCCTGGAGGCAGTTCTTGTGCGAGATGCTCCAGCGGCCGAGCTCCTGTGTCTCGCGGAGCTCCTCGACCTCGTTGTAGAGGTGCGGAATGGTACGGTATGCGCGCGTGGCCACGGACGAGGCCACCATCGCCGCGGTGGCGGTGGACAGCGCTGCGCAGCGGAGCATGTGGTATTACGGTGCCGGTGGCGGTGAGTTGGGGGATTGTGCCGTGTGCTAAAGACTAAATTTCGTGCTGGTTCACTTTTTCTCGAGTCAGTAAAACAGTACGCGAGAGAAAGAGGGGGAGGGGGGACAGTGAGATGAAGACAGAAAAACGCGAAACCACGTTTTTTTTTCTGAATCAACTTCTGTGTGTGGGTACGTGTGTTGTTTTCGTAACTGATTGTTATTCTCTACCAAAAAAAAAAGGGGGAGCAAGGAGCCGACGCCGCGAAACTAGTCGTTCCTGTTGTCAAATTGTTCGTGGTTGAGGTTGGATGTACGAGAGGAAAGAAAGCCAGAAAAGGTAAGGAGGAGAAGAATAGGAAAGGTGGTGATGCGGAGCATGTGACGCATCGCCATCTGTGGCGAAACGCGTGTCGTTGTGCTTCTGCAGACGCCCCTGAATGTGGCAAAATCGAGCATGGAAAGAATTACAGCACGCAAGATAAGTGACTAGATGACATCTCTCTCAAGGGGCACACACGCAGCGCGCACAAGGTACACCGGGTGGCAATCCCAATCAGTCGAAATCATTGATGGGTCATGCCTCATTTTCAATGTTGTTGTTGTTGTTGTTGCTGTTGCTGTGCTTTTTTAAGAAGAGGGAAGGAAGGGCGGGATGGAGCCAGCAAGCATGACAACAACAGGAGGGAAAAAAGACAGGAGTCGGGGTGTCTAAAAAAAAATGTCTCATCGGTCACATTCTCACTTTTGTTGTCACTGCCTCGTGCTTCTTCGCGTTTGCATTTGTTTTCGTTTTTTTTTCTTCTGGGGGCACAACGGGAGGTCGGAGACGTGTCGGTCTACTGGTCTAGCCTAAATGTCATCCATAATATCGAGCAAGTCATCTCCGCCGCCCACTGCGCTGCTCTTCTTCTTGTCGAGAGCGCCAATAATGCCCATAAGCCGCTCATTCTGCGCCTTGACAGCCGAGGAGTCCGTGTGGTACACCTGCGGAGCTACAGCGGGCGCCAGTGTGGGTGGTGCAATCGGCGCAGCCGCCACAGGGGCAGGCACAGGTGCCGGGGCAGGAGCAGGTGCAGGAGCAGCCGCAGGAGTTGGGAGAGGAGCAGGAGGAGCCACGGTTGGCGGCACAGCGGCGGGCTTCGTCGAGGTGCGCCTTGGCACCGGGGGTGGCGGTGCGCTGCCGTCGTCATCCTGAAACAGATCCAGTCGGAAGGTGCCCTGCGGCTTGTTGGGCTGCAGCAGCTGAAGAAGGTAGTTCATCTCCCCATTGTACGCCTGGAGCTTCTCACGCTCGTTCGCAGTTGCCAGCGCGCGTCCGGCCGCACCGAGCTCGTACGTCTGTTGTGCAAGGACGTCGTTGCCGCCGGCCTTCTGGTTGGAGAGGTACATGTTGTGGCCCGCCTCGGAGAAGCGCGTGGTCGGGTCCTGCGGGTTCCACCGTGCGCGTGGAATCGTCGGAGGCAATGACTTCTGCGCGTCTGGGTGGGCGAACGGTAGTTGTGCGGCGACGACGCCGTTGTGGTACGTGCGAATGAGCCCGGGCGGTTCGGCCGTCATGGACGGCGCGAGATACTGGATCGGTCCGAGCACAAAGGAGCTGTCGGCGAGCTGGCGGTGATCCTCGAGAAAGAAGGACACACGCACGCGGTAGTAAAGCGCGAAGTTCAGCAGTGTTTGCCGAATCAGCGCGTACTCGCAGTCGGACAACTTCGCGGCGAGCTGCTGGACATGCGCTTGTGTATCCTGCAGGCACGCGTACGTCTGTACGGGCACAATCTGGTGCAAGTCATCCAGATGGTTCAGCGTGCACTCGAGAACCTCGCGCGGGTGCTGCATTGTGTACAGCTGTTGCTTGAAGGCCATCACCATCAGGTCGAACAGCTTCGTCATGGAGTTCTCGCTGAGCTTCATGATCGAGCTATCCGAGAGGGTTGTGAAGATGCGGCGTGTCGCCATGGGCGAGTAGAGGTCCTGGGGGCGGAACAGCTCGTCGAGGAACGCCTTGCAGAGCGTGTTCGCCGTGACATCGTGCAGAATCTGCTGAGCCTTGACGGGGTCGATCTTCTGAGCCACCAGGCGCGTGTGCAGCACAAACAGCATCTCGCCCGCGAGGTTGATGATCAGAAATGGCATTGCATTTTGGGACATCTTCTGCGCGCTCTTGCGGAGAGCGGTGAGGAAAACAAAATATATGTGGAAATGAAGACGCGAGGTGGATACACACACGAAAGAAGAAAAAAAAACAAGACGCGGCAACAAGTACGCGGACTTCCAAACAGATATAATAATAAAAAGAGAGAGATTCGAGGGGCTGGGAAAAGTAAACAACAAACAGGAGTATTCTCGACTGTAATCCAAAGCAGGTACTCTAAATGTATCTGTGGATGTGTAGTTCGCGGGTTCAACTGGAGTTGTTGAAATGAGACGCCAAGTGCGTGCCGAGATGAGGGCAAAGAAAAAATGAGAGGAAAGGGGAGAGTTGTCGGAATATTGCCAACACGCAGAGAGGGAAAAAGAGATGGCACCGAGGTCAAAGCATGCGGTCGTGCTGTAATGAACACCGACCCACCGCCAAGGAGAATGGGGCCGAACAAGGCACGCTGCTCTACTTGACTGCAGAGGAGGCTTCAAGAAGTCAAGTAGAGCCCCAGCCACTCCCGACGTGAGTGATGTCGCAGCACAGCGACACCGCAAAAATGGGGCAGACAGATAGAGCCGTCAACAGAGTGTGCGTGATATAGGTATGGACCAGGCTTCCTTACTCCTGTTCCGTTTCCAGACATTCGACGTCAGCGGGCTGTTCGGTTGGAGACCATCTTGTGAAGGTTCGGCTATCTTGGCATGACAGTTGTTTGTTTGTTTTGTTGTTGTCTTTTCCGAATATCTGAAAGAAGCGGGGAAAATTGGAAGCACAAACATGTTAGTCGCATTAATGAAGGGGTTATGTGTTAAAACAGAAAAAAAAAAATGTCGGGTAACGGAAAGAAAAAGATAGCACTGAAAGGGGGAAAACAAAGAAGGCTTTCTTTCTTTCTCGTGGCTTTTTTTTTTTTTAATGCTTCTTTGTCTTCTTCGGGCGACGGAAGTAATCCTGCAGATCCTTGTGTGCGCCGGCGTTGTCTGCCCCACGCACCGCCTTGGACGCATCGCGGAGCAGCGTGGAGTCCACGTTGACGTCCTTGCGCACCTTCTTGGCCACCGAAAGGCCCACCAGCTTGCCGCTCGCGTCGTAGATCTCACGTGCCTCCTCGTCGTCCTGTCCGTCCGCGTCACCCATCGCAGCGCTGTGTGTGCGCTTCAACGCCCCATTGGCCGTGTCTGTGTGGCCGCTCTCCGCGGAGGGGGCCGACACGACGGCAGGGGCGCTGAGCTTGTCGAGCTGTGCAAAGTGGTCGATGAGCCGCGCGCAGGCCTTGTGGAAGAAGGCGCGCAGCTGCTGCATAGGCACCCCGTGGAAGGCGGGCTGGGTCGACAGCTCGTCGAGCGTCAGGCACTGGAGGCCGACAGCGAGCAGCGCCGCCGCCTGCGCATGCGAGAGCACGACACCCTCGCCGCCATCAGGCTTGCGGTAGAGCACGCCCTCAAAGTACAGCCGCGCCATCACGGGGATCAGGTCGAGCACGTTGCCGCCGTCGACAAAGTGCGTTGAGAACATGCGCATGCGCTTGCGGTCGGACTCGGTGAAGCGCAGGGCCATCTCCGCACGACCGGCCTGCGTGACCCCATTCACCTGCACAATCTGGTGAGACGTGGCCCGGGAGGCATCCGTCGCCTTCTCCAGCTTCTGCGCATCGTGCACGTCGACGTCGGACAGCACGCTCAGCGCCAACTCGGTCGAGATGGCGCGAAACGGCATTGGCAGAAGGCCGAGGAAGCGGCGGCGGAACTCGCGACGCAGCACGGCGAGGTCGAAGCCCATCGGGCAGACCATCACTGCGCTGTGCTCGCTCGTCAGCTCGTTCGGGGCCTGGCGCACGTACAGCACCTCGAACCCGCTGCGCTTCCAGAAGTTGAAGAGTGAAGTCGTAAGGCCGAAACTGACACCGAGGTAATCCATCGGCTCGTACGGGCGGTCCACGAGCGGGGTGAGCAGGCTCGGCGTCTTTGCGCGCGGCCTCAGCACAGCAGTCTCCTCCACCTCTGTCCCTTCCTCTTCTTCGTCCTCCTGCTCATCGTCGATGTCGGGCTTCGCAGCCTTCTTCTTCTGCGCCTCTGCGGCCGAGTCGGGCACAGCGCGCGTCAGCGGGTTGAGGGAGATGCTGCCGCTGTAGTACAGCTTGAGCAGCTCCAAGGCACGGGAGCCGTAGCCTCCGTGCTGCACCTCGGGGCTCGTGGCGATGCGCACGATGCGGAGGCCAGCGAGCTTGGCGAAGCCCTCCTCCATGTACTGCTGCGAGAGCGTGTAGGGGATGAGATCACCGGAGGGGCGAAGGCCGCGGCTCAGGTTGCTGCGAATCGCCTCGGAGCTAATCTGGCCCTCCTCGCACGCGTGCACGACGCAGTAAATGTCGGGGGTGCCGCTGCCGGTCGTCGTCGTCGTCGAGGAGAGGGCGTCGGCGCAGAGAATGAAGAGGTGGTGTCCAGGGGCGTCGGAGAGCAGCTGGAGATCGTTCGGCTGGTTCTTGTAGTGCGCGGCGACGAGCAGGGACTGGATGCGCTGCAGCAGCTCCTCGGCCAGCGGGTGGTAGGAGAAGAGGGCATCGCGGTTGACGTAGTAGAGCTCGCAGCTGCTGGGGTGTGGGGTGGCACGCAGAGGCACGGTCGTGCTGGTCGCATCGAGGCAGAGCAGCTTGTTCAGCCAGTGCTCGACGGGATCGTTGGGGCCGTAACGGATGGGGTCCTTCATCTCGAGCTCCTTAAGCGCGCGACGGCCATCTGCACCGGAGGACGACGCGGCCGCACCGCCCGAGGCCGCGCGCTTGCGGAGGTCCGCGACCAGCTTCAGCGACAGGCTCCGTCCGGTGCCCTCGTAGCCGGAGATGGTGGAGGCCAGCACCACCAGGCACGGGCCCATCATCTTCTTGACGAGCGTCAGAGGCAGCGCGGCGGCCTCATCGACAATGAGCAGCTCAGCCTGTGAGAACTTGGCGGAGTCAGTGGCGGACACAAACTGGATCGTCTGGCGGTGCTCGCGAAAGACATTGATGCGAATGATGCACTTGGCGAATTCCTCGCTCGTGCCAACAAGGGCCTCGTAGTCCACGCGCTCCTTGTAGCCGAGCTCCTTTAGCGCGCGCACGGCAAACTCAAACAGTGTCTGCACATTTTCGGGGGACGGCGCCGTGCAGAGGATGTTGCTGTAGCCCTGCGCGACCGCACCGGCCGCCATCATGCCGAGCGCGGCGGACTTACCACGACCGCGGCCGGCGGTCACGACGCACGTCGCGTCCAGCGTCTTCTCCGCGACGGACTGCATGAGCGAGAGCACGGTCTTCGCCTGGTCCATGGTCTGGCACAGGTTCACCAGCGGGCCCACCTCGGCGCTCGGCTTCAGCTTCTCCTTCAGGTTGAGCAGGTCGACCTCGTACTGGAGGCGGCCCTGGCGTGCAAGCTCCGCGTCGTACGCGGCGGGCTTGTTCTTGCCGTAGCGCTTCATGCTCTCCGTGATGGGTAGCACGTTGAGGTCGTCATCGACGCACAGGGCGGTGTGGCAGTCGGTGAGGGAGAGCACAAAGCGCTCATTAAAGCGGGGCACGACGTCACGTAGTGCCTCGGTGCGGTAGCGAGCGTGCACGTCCATGGCGATCGTGTACAACTTGCGCAGAGAGCGCATGCCGCGGAACATAATCACGACGAGACCGCCGCCCTTGACGGTCTCCACGGTGCGGGCGAGGGTGTTGGGGCTGATGGCCTCGAAGTCCTGCAGCACGGCCATGCCGAACGTCTGACCCAGGATCTTGTGCGTTTCCTTGTACTTGCAGAAGCGGATCTGCGTCTGGGCGAGGAACGTCTGGAACGACTCCTTTGTCGACTCGGTGGCCAGGCCGCCCTTCACTTCGAGGCGGGCCTTGCGCTCCTGGCGCTTGCGGCTGGTGGAGCCGAACTCGGGGTCCTCCTTCATGCACCAGAGCACGTTCACCTTGGCGTTGTGGTTCGCGCGCGAGATCATCTGGTGCAGGTTCACAATCTGCTCGCGTCCACGATCGCCGACGAGGAGGACGAGACCGCGGTGCTTGTGCTGGCTCACGTCGTCAATGAGGGCCTTGACACGATCGTCCACCTTGCGCTTGATCGTCACGCCGCTCCCTGGAAAGCGAGAGCTCGCAACAGAGGACGCATCGTCAGACATGACACGGAAGGTCCTTTTTTAAGGAGTACTACGACACAAAGGAACAAAAAGAAAATGCGGCTCAAGAGCGCTGTGTTATGTATTAGTCAGTTGTTGTGACTGCGTCAGGACAAAGACACTATAAAGACAAGCAAGCCCTAGATTTCTGTTCGATTGGAAGGAAGAGGAAGATGATAAGTGCGTGTATGTTGGAGTGGGAATGAAGAAGATGGACAAGACCGTCCAGCATGTAGTGCAGTCGCAGTCAATGTAAGCATCATGTACCCGCAAATAGCCAGTGCCTGGGCCTTCGCTCTCTCTCTCTATTTGCATGCGTGTTGCGTGCAGTCAGTACGAACAACAGACTGAGTGGCGAAGAAGCCACAAGAAAAAAAAAAGTGTGATTGGCGCATCTCACATTTTTCGTCAGACACTATGAGCTCGCGCGGATACTGTTTGTTTCCTTGCCCTCATGTGTCAGTTTGCCTGCTTGTTCTCTTGTTCACCACTCAATGCAGAGAGCAAAACACTCTCCCATATTTCTTTCTTCTTTTTGTTGTCAGATTAATCGGTGGAAAACAAAACAAAATATTATAATAGTGGTGTTTAGAGAGAGAGGAGAGAGTGTGGAGATAATAAGAAGAGCAAAGCACAACGGCGAGGGGTGCGGAAAGAAAGAAAAAGAAAGAACGGTGTCGCACCCCCTGCTCAGACGAACGTCGCCTTGGCTTCCTGCAGGCCACGGCGCACACGCGCGGCCAAGTTGCGGAGCTCCGTGTACGCCGGTGTGCCGTCAAAGTGCTCCTCCGAGGCCTCCAGGGCTCCCTTGATGTTGTTCTGCAGCTCCTTGAAGCCGTCTATCACCGTCTCCGGTGTGGCGGCCACAAACTGCTCCACGACCTCGGCACTCTCCTCCTCGTTGGCCGGGCCGGACGATGGGCTGGCGGCGTTGGTCTCGCTGCTGGGCGCCGTGCCGTCCTCGGCGTGCGTGGCCGTGGGCTCGGCCTCGGTGGTGTTCGCCGGGCGCCGGTGCGCGTACGGACGGACAATGGCACCGGTGGCGGCGGAGTCCTCCATGGCGTCCTTGGCCTCGTCGTACGCGCTGAACAGGTTCGCGGCGGTGCTTTCCAGGCAGGCCAGGGTGCGTGCGAAGAGAGCCTCGTCGCGGTTCCACTGGTCCTTCTGCTGGCACGCGCGGAGCTCCTTCAGGCGGTAGCGGTACCCGGACATGGGACCGTCCAGGTACGTCATCAGCACCGCCGCACAGTGGTACACGTCGGGGTCGGAGACGAACATGGAGAGAATGGTTTGGAACAGCTCACGCACGCGGTCGCTGTAGCGGACCAGGATGCCCTGCTTGACGCGCGCACGCTCGGCCGCGTTCGCCGGGCCCGTTTCGCGACGCGGGAAGAACGACTCGGGCATCTCGACGTCATCGCCAAAGGCGCGCAGGTTTTCAAAGCCCGCGTTGAGGTCCTCGTCCTCGCCCTCGGCCACCGCGACCTCCTCTGTCGCCACGGGCACGTGCGGTACGCTGGCGCCGACGTCATCGACAGCGGCCACCAAACTGGGGCCGTGGGCGGTGGGCTGGTAGCGCGTGCCGTCGGCTGTGACGACGTGCGCGTCCTCCTCATCCACAGAGGTACCGGGGATCTCGCCGCTGAGGTAGGCGATGGCGTTGTCCACGAAGCGCTCGAGCGTCGTGCGGTCGAGGCGGATGTTGCGCTTGGCGAGATTGAGCGTGATCTTGAAGGCGTTGGTGGACTCGGTCACCTCGCGAAGCTGGCAGCCAATCTGCACGTAGTTCTGCCACATGCGCCAGTCGCGCCGGTTGTTGCGCAGGCCCTGGCTCATCGCGTTAAAGGCAGGACGCAGCTTGTTCTCGCGGATCATGATCGACGCCAAGTTGTTCCACGCAAAGGCGTCGTACGGGTCGATCTGGCACACGCGCGTGAAGGCCTCGCTGCCGCGGTCCCAGCGCCTCAGCTTGAGCGCGGCAAAGCCGAGCGTGAACCAGTCGCCGCCAAAGACGGGGTTGATGTTGACAGCGCTGTCGAAGTAGTCGAGCACCTTCTCGTACTGCTCGCGCTCGAGGGCCAGGCGCGCCAGAGCACGCATCGGCGCGGCCATCTTGTGCCCGCAGAGCTCCCATGCCTTCCAGAGGTGGGCATCATCGCGGGTGGCCTCGCCGAGGGCCACCCACAGCATCGGGTTCGTCGGGTCCTTCGCGATCAAGTCGCGCGCCAGCGACTCCGCACGGCGGCGCTTATCGAGCTTCTTGCAGCACTCGATGATCTTTTCCCAGTCGAGGATCTGCTCGTACGTGTCCAGAGCGGTCTTGTAGAGGTTCTCGTCGTAGCAGAACTCGGCGTACTCGCGCTTCAGAAGCCAGACGGAGGGGAAGGCGACGGCGTAGAAGTAGTCGCTCTTCGTCCGCTCCCAGCGCGACTCGGCGGGATCACGGCGGTTGGAGAACTGGTCGACGAGCTCCGTGAGCTGCATAAAGGAGCGCTCGGCCACACGGTTGCGGTTGCGCTCGAGGCGAGACCGCATGAGCAGGGTCTGGCACTGGATCAGGAACGGCGACTGCGCCGTATCGGCGAGGAGACGCTCAATGTAGGTCATCATGTGGTGCTGCGTGAGGCCGTGGAAGGGGTTGTTGTTGCGGATGTCCATGCACAGGGCGAGGATGATCGCCTTGTCGAGCGGATGGAGCGGGGTAATGGGGATCGGCGCGGCATCGGGCATCTCACGCGGGCGGTCGAGCAGATCGTGCCCGTCCTTCTCCGTCATCACCTTCTTCGGCTGCACTTCCTGCGTGGACGCCTCCGGCACGGCCTCGGCACTGCGCGCGTTGAGCACCATCTGCACCAGCTGGTGCTTCTGCCAGCGCGTGCGCACACCGAGCATCGCGGACTCCTCCAGCACCAGGCCGTGCTTTGTGGCCGCACGGTGGAACGTCGCCGCGGCGAGCTCGCGCTGGTGGTAGAAGTTCTGCACGTGGCCGACCTCGAGCAGCGCCTCCACGCTCACCGCCTCGTCAGGCTGCATGAGAATCGCATCGATGCACGTCGCGACGGCCACGAACACGGTGTGCGCGCGGTGGCCCAGTGCGAGCTGGTGGCGGAAGTGCACCCGGAGTCGCCAGAGGCACGTCGGCGCGACAAGGGCATTCGCCTGATCGGCACCGTCCTGCGCGGACACAATCGCCACGAGGCAGACCAGCAGTCCGCTCAGGCGCACGCACGCGCTCGGCATCTCGCCGTCGCTGATGAGCAGGCGCTGCAGATAGGCGTTCGTTGTCTCCGCGAGCGCAGCGGCCTCCTTGGCGGCCGCGACGGCTTCCTCATCGCGTCCAGCCTGGGTGTTGGCGTCGGCAGCCGTGGGTGTCTCGAACAGGCAGAGCGGCGCGCCGAAGCGCGTGTAGACCGCCTTGAACGACTCGCGCTCGGCCGAGGAGAGCTCGCCGGTGAAATTCTCCGCGTTGAAGAGTCGGAGGCCGAACTCAATGGCGGGGATCACGTCGTGCTCGAGGTTGTAGTGGCCGGCGGCGAGGAAGGCCTGGACGTGCTGGCGGTAGGCCGTGCCCTGAGCCGTCGCTTCCTCCAGAGTAATGGTCAGACGCTTTTCCGCATCCAGTGCGCCGGCCGGCAGCTCTGGCGCGGGCACCTGCAGAAGCAGTGTGGGGATCGTATCAGACATGCTCGCGCGGGGAGATCACAGGGACGGTTACGACACTGTCAGTTGAATAGAAAAATAGTTGAACGGAGGTTTTTCCCGTGAAGAGGAACGTCCTCTCGTGTTGTTATTTGCGTGAGATGTGGTTGGTTCTTTATTCTTTTTTCTTTCTTTTCCTGGATGAAGCAGTGGTGACAAGGGGAGGAAAAGAAAGAAACAAACAGTGTAAAAAGAGAGAAAAAGAAAAGGAGGACAGAAGAAAAGTGAGTAGTGAAGAGTTTCCGTGCAAAAGGTGGTCGTGGCACATGGCAAGACGCTTTTTAAACCCTTGAGGTGGGGTTGAACACGTACTATCCATGCCGTTGAAGTTGCATGCTTGTACGAGAAGAAGAGTAACAACCTGCAATAGTCTTTGTGCATGGGTGATTCACATGGTGTTGTCCCCTATCGTTCGAATGTACTTTTTTTTTTGGTTTGCAGTTTTCGTTTGTCTTTTTTTTTTTGTGTGTGTGTGTGGTTAGTGTGGTTGCCTTCAGATGTTGGCGTTCACGTGGTAGGAAGCGTAGTTGCCGCCGACGTGGTCGCAGCAGACACAGTTGAGCTCCAGCTTGCCGCTGCGCATGCAGGTGTACCGGTAGAATGCTTCGCTGACGCGCTTGCTGCACGTCACGGTCTTCTCCTCGCGGAGGTCGTCGACGCTGCCCGGGCTGGCGGTGCCGAGGCCCGCCGAGGCTGAGGAGGCGGCCGCGGGGTTCGTGTAGGTGACGCCTTCCGGTTCGTAGTCACCACGCGGGGAGTGCATGCCGAGGCGTGTGCCGTAGCTCAGCTTGCGAAACTTCTGCATGTTGTTGAAGCGCCGCTCGCGCCAGCGCTTGATGGGAAAGTCGAGCGCGAGAAACACAAAGGGGAAGAGCAGCGAGACCAGAAAGTGGGGCACAGACGGCATAAATGCGGTGCCGAGCCACGACCACGGCGTGGACACGAGCACAAAAACGAGCGAGAGCACGGTGACGGCCAGGTTCACGCCCACCCAGCGCAACGAGGAGAAGAGGTACACCGATGGCTTGCCGTGGCCGAGTCGCAGGGAGAAGCGCAGGGAGATGGGGTGGTGCCGGCTCATGTGCGTCCAGCAGTGAATCATCAGCCAGTAGTTGAAGGTGAGTGTCACGTAGCCCTGGCTGGCGAGCATACAGTCGTCGGTCGAGATCTTGATCAGGTCCAGCACGTCCTCGTCACACGCCTTCTCGGAGGCCGTGATGCCGAGCGCGAGAAGGGTCACGACGGACGGCAAGTAGCGCAGGCACCAGACGACCGCGCTGTGGCGGAAAATGGCGAGTCGCACAAAGTAGTTGTGCCTCGACGGCATCGTCTTCATCGGGTCCATGCCCGAGTACGCCGTGTACGTGCACGAGAGGGCCAGCACCGGGATGATCAGGTTCAGCTCCACCACGGTCATGGTGGGGCCCATGAGCAGCGGCGCGCCGACCACAAGGGAGATGCAGTTGATCGCCGCGATCAAAAAACTCGCGTGCATGATGAACTCGATGCAGTTGCCGATGCCGCTGAGCCGCTGTCGCGCCTGGCGCACCAAGGTGACGAGCACCGGCAACACAGACGGTGTTGGTGGCGCCCGCAGGGAGCAGCTGCAGCCGATGAGTTCGGCCACGTTGCGATAGAGCGGAATGTCTCGGTTGAGGCTGTGCGTGGCGGCAAGGTCAGACGGCTCGACAACGTGGGTGTGGCGGAGAACGCTGTCCTTGTCCGCATTGGGGCCTCGACGGGTGGGCAAGGTGCCGATCGCAATGTCAGACTGCACAAAGCTGCGCACGTTCGCATGGTTGAAGACGGAGCCGACCGCCACGACCACCTCGTGGTTGTCCTGCAGAATCGACAGCATCGCGCGGGTGGAGACACCGTTGGCGTGCGAAAAAAGATTCACCTGCAAGGGAATCGGGTCAACGTGGAGGATGTGCTTTCGGATCGACTTGATTCCGTACGGGAGCTGCGCGCGAATGCTCGGCGCGTCCAGCTTCACGGCGTCCTCCTTGAGCGAAATGCAGCAGTTCCAATCCGTCTCCAGTCCCACGCGGCTGCCAAAGCTCTTTGTCTGCCGCTCATTCTCTTGGCAAAAGTACATGCAACGCACGCCGGCGGCATCCAGCGTGGACATGGCGGTCTGCACGTGCGGCCGGACCGAGTCACGCACGCCGACGAGGCCCAAGAAAGTGTGGGCTGTGGTGGCCATGAGGTGCACAAACGACTTCATCGTCAGGCAGTCGTCCGCCTCGAGCTCACCAGGCTGGCCCTCGCCAGGCACCGCACCGCACGAGGCCGCGCGGGCGCGCGGGCTGTACTGCGCGGTGTTGCTCACGTGCGGCAGCGACGCACTCCGCACGCGTCCACGACGAGCCGATGCGCTGGGGTGCGTATCCGTGTCTGTGTCCTCACGGTGCGTGCGTCGCGACTGGCTGTCGGCGGTGTGCAACATCGCATCCACCTCCGCCTCCATCATCGCCGAGTCGGCGGCCGCGAGGAGGCTGCGCGAGCGAGGGAGGGGATCGGCGCTGGCTTTCGCGGCGCCACCAGCACCAGAGGACCCGGCAGCCTGGTGGGAGGACGCCACACGCCCCTGTGCGGCTCGCGCACCGCGCTCCGCGTGCCGCCGACGTCGCTCGCGCGTGGTCTCGCTGTTCACCTCCACGCCATCGCGGAAAAAGTACTCCGCGCAGCGACGACGTGTGGTCGTGGTGCCGTCCTTGCCGGTGCTGGTCACCGGTGCGGTGAGGATGGTGTCCACATAGCGCCGATAGCGCTCTGGCAGCAGACGGTGTGACAGGGCCACCGTTTCGAGGCAGCTGCCCTCCTCCCACTGATGCTTGCCCATGTAGAGCACCTCCTGCTTCTCCTGCGTGTCGAACTCATCGACGGTGCTGCCCGTCCAGTGCGTGGTGCAGCACCGGCTGACCAGGTAAGGCGTGCCCATGGAGAAGACGTGCAAGAGACCGTCCGCGTCCTCGGTGAGCAGGCTGCACATCTGCTCGGGAAACGCGTTGCGATAGCCGGTGTGGGACTTGGTGTCAATCTGGAAAATGCGCGCGACGATGCGGTACCCCTCACAGGTGCGGTCCTGGAACCCACACGTGCGAGGAATCCAGTGAAGCGCCCGCGACCAGCGCAGCGTGCGGTCAACAAAGCGGAACGGCTCCGTCCAGGTCTCCAAGTTCGGCGGCAGGCTCCGCGAGGCGACGTGCAGAAGAATGCACAGACACACTGGGTTGAGATGATTCACGTGACGTCGCAGCTCGCGCCGGTCGGCGAACTCGACGGCGACGTCATCACGCGGGCAGAGCGTCAGCTTGAGCTCGAGGAAGCGCTGCTCCTGAAACTGCTTCCGCTTCACCTGGCGCTTCATCTCGCGCTTGCGGTCGCGGGCCTCGAGCATGCTCTTTTCGGTGAGAAAGCCGACCACGTCCTCGTCCTCGTCGCTGGACGAGCTCGCGGTGCGTGGGTTCAGGCGCAGCAGCAGTACCGAAAAGGGCAGCAGCACCATGTCTGTGACGATGCCCGATTGGTCCAGCATCGCGACGACCGTGGCCATGCCGAAGCCGTCGACGAGTGAGTTCGAGTAGACCAGAGGGTTGCGGCTGCCGTTCGACGGCTGAATATGAAGAAGAATGCGGGTCACGGTTTTCAAGGTGTCCCAGCTGGAGAAGCGCGGCAGCTTGTCATCGACGTGGTGCGTGCGCTTGGCGACAATGTAGTGAAAAAGCTTGTCAAGGTAGGCGTTCGCGTAGAGCACGAGGCAGCGGTGAAGCACAATGGCGTTGACGGGCAACAGGCCGAGGAGCGCGACGGCGGGGTCGAGAAAAACACCTTCACCGAGCGGGGCGTCGACGAGGAAGTAGAAGAGGATGCCGGCGCCAATGGTGAGCACCATGCCAAACACCCAGAGCAGGAGGAACACGCGGTGCACAAAGAACTCCATGTCGTGCGCGACGGAGATTGAATTGCCGCCGCCCAGCTCCGTCCGCGAGTCGCGCTCGTGGTCGCTCTCGTCTGTGGTGTCGTCGTCCTCGATGAATCGCTTCGAGTGCGACAGAAGCAAGTTCGGCAGGCGGGGCGGTTTGGCGCGGTCCGTGAGCGGCTTCAGCACAATCGCGTCGCTCAGCAGCGTGAGGCGCATGACGTCGACGAGCTTCGCGATGCCCTGCGGTTCCATGTAGCGTCGCACCTTCAGCGTGGCCTCGTCCAGGCGTTTTGCCCCCTTGATCATCAGGCTCTTGTGAATGTGTTTAAGACGCAACGTCTGGTTGTCGACGGCGGCCACCATGCGGAACGGCTTCGCAGGCAGAAAGGCGAAGGACTCCAGAAACACGCGCCGACGCTCCTGCAGTGTCTGGCTGCGGCGCAAGGGCATTTCGCCAATGCGCTGTGCCCATCGCCCGTTCACCTCCTCCATGACCGACGCCGTCCGATACTTGGCCTCGGTCACACGGCACCAGAACAAATAGCACTGCAGCGAGGTGCACAGCGTGTAGAGAATGAGGAAGAACACCGTGCTGATGATGGTGGAGGAGACCGGGTAGAGCACGCAGGACACAATCAGGAAGAGGCACGTCACCAGCACCGCGCCCGCACCGGTCTGCTCGTGCAAGAGAGAGCGAAGGACGATGCGGGCGGGCGACAGCGCACGTCGCCAGTACATGGCCGCGCTGTCGGCGAGCAAGTGGAGCTGGTCCACAATGGCAGACTCGTGCTCGCTGCTGCTCATCATCGCAAGGGCAGGGCCAGCGCTTCCAGGGATGCTTGTCGGTGCCAGGTAATCCTTCAGCTCGCCCACTGGCCTCTCCCCATTGTCCACGCAGCCGCTGCCCGTGAAGCGCACCGTTGTCGACGGCGCAGGAGACGCGGCCCCTCCCGTGCGCATGGGCAGCGCCCCGTCGCTGGGAGACGAGGTCGTGCTCGGCGATGTCGAGCTGGGGCTGCGGCTGCCTGCCCTTGCCAGACCATTGACACGGAGCGTGTCGTCGTGGCCGGTGCCGCCGAGAGCGCCACAGACGACAACAACATCCGTCGCCTGGCGATTGGCTGACGGTTTTCGAGTGGTCGGGGTCGCTTCTGCGGGTGTCGTGATCACGTGCGTGGAGGGAGGCTCCGGCTCTGCGAGCTCGACCTCGTCCGTGGAAACAAGTACGTCATGCGCGCGTTGTCCACCTGAATGCATCCTGCACGATAGCGTGCGTGGAGAACAGGACGAAACGAAGAAGAGAGAAGGGAACTAAAGCAAGCAAAAGGGAGTCACAGAAAAGAACGGAGGAAAGTGCACGTGTGTAAGGTGATGGCTGACTTGGCTCAGCACACAAATAGAGAGAGAGAGAGAGAGAGGCAAATGCGAAATAGAACAAAACCAAAGTCAGAATACAAACGAACGAACCAAAAAAAAAAAGCTGAAGAAAGAAAGAAAGAAAAAAGAGTCAGTGTGAAAGAAGAAGCAGGGTATGATGAAAGTAATGGCAGGGGGAAAAGTCGACACGCCACCACCAGCAGGTGGGGATCGGAACGGAACGATATGGAGAACAGTAGAGCTGGCGGCCTCCAAACGGGAAAAGTAAGCATTGACCCTAAAAGTCCACACTTTTCATTCGCTCTTCATATTTGACATTTGCGTTTGATACAGTATCATTTCATCTTGTCGAACAGGAGTAAGAAAAAAAAAGAATACGTTGCGTCGGGGCTACGTTTCGGTCGACGTGTCCAGGCGTGCCGAGTCCATTTCGATGGTCAGTGCTTCGTAAAAGTCACCATGGATGCCGTCCGCCGCAACCGCACGCGCTCGCACGGCATCCCACAGCGCACCCGGTGCGGACGGAGCGGCCTCCGTGAGCGCAACGGCCACGCTTCTGTTGAGCAGACGCCACCAGAAGTACGACATGAAATCCTCCACAGCGTACGCCGACCCACGCGTGCGCGGATCCACAAAATTGGCGTCCAGCGCCGAGACTGACTCGACGGCCAGCTGCACCAGCGCGTCCATGACCATCTCGGCGTCGTTCACGAGCGATGGGACACGCTCGCTCGTCGTTCTCGCGCGCAAAAGACCTTCCTTCTCCTCTTGCCGACTGCTGATGTGGCGGCCCTGGTTGCTCGCGGTGTCCGTGGGGAGCCCCAGCGACTGCCGGAGAGCGTGCAAGGACCGCCAGGCACTGGACACGCGAAAGCTGTCTCGGCCAATCGCCACAAGCTGCGCAGGAATCGAGTTTATCGCCTCCGCTGTCGTGATGTTATCGCGAGAAGGCATCGCCTGGAGTAGCCAGGCGCGCGCCACCAGGCACAGCGCGTCCGTGTTGGCCGTGCCGTTGCCGTTGCTGCTGTCCTCCGCAGATCCGACGAGCGCGGTTTCTCCTTTACCGACCAAGGACGCGGCCGAGGTCTGGCGGAGGAGACGCTGCAGCGCGCGGCCCGTGCGAACAATGTGCGCGCGCAGCATCTCTGGTGTCTCGGCATCGGCCTGGCTGTCGGTGCCTGCCTGTGCCTCCTCGGCCAGATCCGCCTGTTGCCCTTGGCTTGGGGACAGTGGATCGCGTGCGGACTTCACACGCAGCGGGGACAGGCGGTGGCCGTTCTGCTCGAGCAGGCGCTGTGTGTGGGCGGTGTCCATCTCGTGCCGCAGCTCCCGCTGTGCCGCACGCGCGGCCTCGTCGAGCACCGCCTGGTGCACCTCCTGCTCCGCCAGTTGCGCCACCAGCGCATCGACCGCCTCCTGGCACACACGCTGCTGCGCCAGGAGTGTCTCGCAGGCGCGGAAACTTTGGCCGGCTCGCTGCTGTTCCGCATCGACGTCCGCGAGCGTGCGCTGTAGTTGCTCGGCGGCGCTCTGCACGGCACGCTCGAGCAGCAGGCGCTCCTTCTCCGCCGCGGTCGCGTGTCGTGCCACCGCCCACTCCTCAGGCGTGAAGAGAAACGATGGCGCCGCGCCGAGCCCGGCCGTGCGGTCTGCGGACGAGAGACCCCCGCGCGTCCCTTGGTGCCCAGAGTGGGTCGGGGCAGCCGGGATGTGGTGCATCAGATCGTCGAGCCTGGCCTCCAAAGCGCTCGCCTCCTTCTGCAGAGCGGCCATCGCGGTCTCGTGATCGGTCTGGGATGTTTTTTGCTTCGTGACAAGGTCGCGACGGGTCGTGTCGAAAAGGGCCCTCAGCTTGGCGTTCTGATCGCGCTGCAGGTGCAGAACGTGCTGCTTCTCGTGGAGCAGTGCGACTTCACGTGTCAAGTTCGCTAGACACGCCTCCTTCTGCGCGAGCTGCTGGTCCAGGCCAAGCTCGTGCGCACCGGCCGCCGGAGCCGTGGCCGAGGTTCCGGTCTTCTCGCTGCGTGCGGCCGGCACGCCGACCAACGAAAGAGATGCGGCGGAGAGTAGCTGGAGCATGTCGGAAGAGGCATGCGAGTCATCGGGTGCGTCGGCGGCCGGCACCGGCGCGAGCGGCGGCAGTGAGCTCGGCGCCACGGACGGTGGGGCATCGCCCCTCGCAAGCGATGGCGGGGCATCACTGTCAGCGGCGAGGTCCGTCGCGTCGTCCGCACGCTCCGCTTCCGCGGCCTCCACCGAGACATCCGGTTTGCACGGAAGGGCGTGCGAGCACATCTGGCCTGTGCTCAGCGCACCCGTGTCAGTGGCAGCGGCACGTAGTGCAGCCTCATTCACTTGTTCGGCGTCCGGCTCGGCGCCATCGTAGTCGTCCGGCCGCGTGTACTGGCTGTGTCGGGTGGCGCGGCAGACGTAGAAGAGGCGGGCCGTGTCCGCGTGCCGGCGCCACGTCCATCGCGACTTGCCGCTCTTCGTCTTCGCCGCCATCACGGCAGGCGTCACTGGCACAACAGACGTGGAGGCGTTCGCGGAGGCTTCGCCGGCAACGGTGGCGGTGGTCGCCGAGGCCCCGCCCTCACCCTCCGCGTGGCGCGCGGCCAGTTTGGCGCGGTCGGGCTGCGCGTCTGCGTCACCGGAGGTGTCCACGTCCACGTCCACGTCCACGCCGGCATCGCTGCTGTGCGTTGATCGCCGTGCCGCCTCATCTCCCGTATCGGCAGTCGGTTCGGCCACGGCAGTTTCCTTCTCCTCCGTGTCCGGCTCCGCAAAGGTGTTGTCGACCACCTCGTCGAGGCAGCGCGTGACAGAGGACTGCCGCACGGCCTGCGTGATCGGAGCACGCACCACAGGACTGTGCGAAAGCTCGCCCACGCAGGCCCGGGCAATGGTCAGGCGCAGATCATCAAACGCATCATCCCAGTAGGCACCGACCTCCGCGTAGGACTTGGCCCCGAGCGCCACGGCGAGCTCCCAGACCTCCCTCGGCGCAGGCGGCGTCACGCCCGGTGTCGCCTCAATCGCCTCGCGCATGAGTTCAAATCGTGTGCCGACGAGCAGCAGCGGCGGGGCGAGGGACGGGTTCGCGAGGGACTCGTAGACCGCGCTGGGGCCGCGCTGCACTGCCGCGGAGGGGCCGAAGGCGGAGGCCGGGCTCATGGGTGATTCGGGGCTGCCGTCAACCATCGTGAAGCCCATGCGCGTGTGGCTGGGGGCAAAGCTGACCGGGCCGGCGGGTCCCGCGTGCGGATCTGCCGAGTGACTGTTCGTGAACCCGCTGAACGTGTTCGCTCGTGAGAGGCCGTTGTTCAGCGCGTGACTGCTGTGATAGTGGCCAGCAGGGCCTGTGCCGTGCGCGAGGGTTTCCTTGGCGTCGTTGATGGCGCTGAGGAAGTGCCGCCACTCCACACGCATCTTGGAGAAGCTGCGACGTGCAAAAGGGTTGTACACGGCCACCACTGCATGCGGCATCATGCCCGGGTGGTACGCGGCGGGGGTGGCGCCAGAGTCCGGGTAGGCCTGCCCAGGCAGTGAGGCGCCAAAGATGCTCGAGGTCTGCGGGCCCGTGTTGGAAGGGAAGGCGGGCACGCCGAGCACAGCCAACACATCGCGCGGCTCCGTCACCACGCTGAAGCGGATGGTGATGTCCACGGACGGAATGGACGGGTTCGGCAGCCGCAGCGTGCACTCGTCCGGCGAGGGCATCGAGACGCACATGGCCCTCTGCGCGCTGTCGCGCCTCAGCGAGGGGGTGGCGAAGATGCCGCTCTGGAAGTCGTCCACGCTCTCCGGTGTGGCCAGCAGCCTCGTCTCGAGGTCACGCATGTCGCGCAAGCTCTGCCGCTTCAGACACCGCTCTTCGTGAGGTGGGAAGTCGAGATAAAGCAGCCGTCGCAGCAGCGCGCCGGGCTCCACAATCGGATCGCCGACAATGAGACAGCGATACTCCATTCGCCCAGACTGACGTCAGGAGTATCGAAAGCCAGTCAAAAGTAAAAATAGTAATAAGCGATAACGCGGTCGTGTACTCCTTCAAAGTGGGGGGGGGGGGTTGAAAATGGGACAAGAAGAAAGAGAAGGAAGGAAGAAAACGGTGAAGGGGGGAATAGACAGACGAAATGGGGGAGGGCATGTCGAAACCTATTGACGGCGTTGTGCGCGGTGTCTGTGCGATTGACGGACCGTTTGCATATCAGAGAAGGTGAAAGGCAACACAGGCAAGTCCCACTCACCAATGCAGACCAGTGATCAGGGCTGTTCGTGTCACTGCACGTTGTCAAGCTCAGTCCCCAGAGCGTCAACTAAGACAAGCACAACCATCCGAACCGATGCGTTGATGTGCCGGATATAAGTCTTGTTTTGTTTGTTTTACAGCGCGTCTATGTGACTGCTTCCAGTGGACGCAGTGGTGGGCGACAGTGAAGTCCCACAGGCATCTCTCCCAACCTTCTTCGCAGCATTCATTACTCTTTTTCTTTTGTTGTTGCTGTTTCTCCCACCTCATGTGATCTTGCCGGGTGCTGTTTCTGTTGGTTGTTGCTGTTGTTGTTGTTGTTGTTGTTGTTGTTGTGTGTGTGTGATGTTGGTTGTTGTCCTGTAGCCTTGTCTTCAGCGCACGCCCTGTTGGAGGACTATGAAGAATACGCCGTGCCATCGGTGGAGTCATGCGCCACACCATCTACACCCAGATAGCCAGCACCGGGCTCATCGCCCCGCTCTCGTGAAAGTCGCTCCTGAGAGCCCACCAAGTAGGCCGCAATCAGCACCAGCAGCGCAAGAATCAAAAGCGCGGCCGCAAACTTGCGCCAGCGACGGTTGCCCTTGGGTGTCTTGCGGACGTCCGCTGGCATCGTCGTACTCCCCTGCGCCGGGGGCGAGTTGGCCGGTGTACCGGCCTCCTGGTCCATCTCGCCCGCCAAGTTCCGTCGCGGGGTTTCCGCGGTGGCGACACTACCCATGCGGCTGCGGCTGCGTCGACCCGTCGATGAACCACTGCGCGCGGGCACGGGCAAGTAGTGCGGGGGCAGGAACGTCACCATGCCGTTCGGTGGGGCGTCGACGCCGGGTTTGAAGAACGCCATCAGGTCCTTCTCGTGCTCAATGGTGGTGCCGGCCGCCTCCCAGACCTTCTTCGCGTCGTAGTTCTGCGCCTCGATCAGCTTCTGGCGCGCTGGTGTGTTGAGCATCTTGACAGAGACGCGGAAGCGGTCCTGCTCGGTGGGAGGGATGTTGTCCGCGGGGGTGTCGCCCATATTGCGCAGGGTCACGCGGATGCGGGTGGCCGACTTGGGGGCCACAACCGCCACGTGCGGCTTCGCAATGTAGCGGTCCGGGTTCTGACTGCGCAGCTTGTACACACAGGGCACCGTACCAGTGTTGTACAGGTACACGACGTTCTGGATGCACCGGCCGTAGTGCGGAGGCGGGAACGTCAGATAGTCCGGCTCGATGGTGACAAAAGGGCTGATCACCGCCGCGCGCGCACGCGGGGTCGCGCTCTTGGCTTCGCCCTGTCGGTTGGGCGTAGAGGACTCCATTCGGCTAAAAGGAGATGAAGGTATAGGAGTAGGATACAAAGAAAAGAAAAGAAGCTGAACAGTAAGTGTGCGGGAGATACTCCTTGTCTAACAAGAGGAAAAAAAACAAGCAAGTAGAAGCAAGCAAGTAGAGGCAGCAATAAATAATAGTAAAACGAAAAGCGCGAGCGGCCAAAAGTCTGAATGTGAAAATGAAGCGCTGTCACACGAGATGGGCAACCAAGTATTGTTTTAATAGGGACACACGTGCCGACAGTATATGAATGACCGACAACGTGATCTAAAAGAAGCACTCCACGACCGAGAGGGATAGAGCAACGCGCTGACAAATGACCCTGTGTGATGTAGATTTGGCAAAAAAAAAGAACGGAGAGGAAGAGTGCGTGAAGGGTGGTCGTGATGTTCATGCAAACCGGGAAATACTACGACACCTTTTGATTATCCTTCTGTGTGAGTACTTTCCGTTTGCAAGTGGAGAGCGAGCCCTAAATCGCGGAGAACGTTTATTGTGCATGGGGGTAGTACCCCCAGCCACCACGCAAATAGGGTTGCCTCGCCGTCACCACGCCGAGCGGCTGTATTTTACTTGTGTGTGTTTACGTCAATACGTTTATGTTGGATAGTACACGGTTAGGGGTGAGCTCATGTAGAAACACAGAGGAGGAAAAAGGGCAAGAAAAGAAAACGATGAGAGAGTCTCCTGTAATGAAAAACAAAATGGAAAAAGTAATCTAAGCAAAAAAAAAAACAGCTATTTAGGTACAAGTTATTAAGAGGAGCAAAAAAAAAAAACAGCCTCATTCGCACGGATGGACAAATTTGGTCGTGTGCAGCCAGCACACATGCACAGCCAATAAAGGCACACAGACGCGGCCCCTCAACGCAAAAACAAAAACGCATATATACATGTACAGTGGGTGCGCTGGGAAGAAGAGGTGAAAGGAGGCACGCACTCGCAGGGAGGCTTCATCCTGTTGTGGTGGTTTTCGTTTACCTACTCCAGTGGTGCCTCCTGGGGGGTGCGCACCAGACGGTTGGGGTGGTAGGTCGTCTCGGAGAAGTGCTCCGACACAAACGGCTGGGCCTCCCGCTCGGGCGTCAGCGCGGCCGCATACGGCGAGCGCGACGGCGTAAAGTCCATCGTCGTCGGCGAGCGGCTGCGGAACACCACCGTCGTCGTCGTGCCCTTCATCGTGGTGACATCATCCTTCGCATTGAACGAAATCTGCGGACGCGAGCGGGTCGACGTGGTCGAGTGCATGCTCGGCGCGATAGACCGGGTCGGCGAAACAGCGGATCGGTACGGCGTCGCGTACGAGGCCATCATGGATCGGCGCGGCGCGGAGCCCGGCGGCTCTGGCGCGGCCGTCGTCCCGACCTTCGGCGTGCGCTGCAGCTGCACTGGGTGGGCACCGGAGGCGCGGCGAGGGGCACTGGTGGGGGTGATGCCGCTGACGGAGGAGCGACGACGCGCACTGCTCGCGTCAGGGGCTGCGGGTCCGGAGAGAGACGACACGCTCGAGCGTCGGCGCGTGGCCGAATCTCGCCGCAACGGGGACGCACGCGGACCGGCCGCCGCCGCCGCCGCACTCGCCCGGCGCGGACGGCCCGAGGCCGGTGCGTTGCCGTCGTTCACGCTCGAGTTCACCGAGCTGATCACGCTCGTCTTGCGCTGTGTTTTGGCGGAAGTCGGCGCAATGCGAGGGGTGCCGCTGCCGGCCTTGTGGCGGCCACTGTGCGTGCTCTCCGTCAGGCTGGGGCGGCGATCGAGGCCCCGGGCGGTTGAGCCCTTGCGCTGTGCGACGGAGCCACGACGAGGGGCGGCGCTGCTGCTGCTGCTGCTGCCCATGTGGCTCGTGTCGGCACGTGCGGCCACGACGGCGGAGTTGGCGCGACGACGGCCGGGACTCAAGTTGTGCGGCACCGGCGAGTCGGACGGGGCACCACCGTGACCACCGCGATCGGGCCATCCCATGTCCGTCGCACGACGCCGCAGTGCGGAGCCCACTTCACGATCAGTGCCGGTGTGGTCCAGCTTGGTGGAGGTCACTACCATCGGCGGGGCGTCAACGCGCGAGTCGTACGGACGCAGCTCCGCCGCGCGCACCTCGTGCGTGTGCGAGAGACTCGTCGCGGGGGAGGTGGAGCGGATGAAGCCCTGCGATGGCGAGCCCCCTGGCGTCACATCCCCACCGGCCAGCACCCGATCCACCAAACGGTGCTCGAGCAGGCGAATGCGCTCGTCGCGGGCAGCGAGGGCCGCGTCCTTGGCGGCGAGGGTCGTCGACAGCTGCTGCACGGCGCGCTCCAGGTCCTGCGTGTGTCCCGAGCTCCCCGAGGCACCAGGTCCAGTCTCTGCGCGATCGGTGCTGTCGCTACCACGGCGAGCCGCCGAGCCGAGCGCTGCTGCGAGGCGCATGTTCTCCGCCCGCAGCGTCTCCACCTCCCGGGCGAGGGCATGCACGCGCTGCTCGGCGTCGATGTTGTGCTTCTTCTCACGCGCGAGTTCGACTTGAAGGGCAAAGAGGGTGTTCTCGACGCGTGTGATGCTGCCACTGCGGGCCCTGTACTCGGCCACATCGAGCTCATGAGGCGGTGCGGGCGCGCCGTGTGCGGGCGGTGAGGTGGTGGAAGTCGCCGCCGTCGACGCGTTCGTGGTGGGGGTCGTGGTCGGTGGAGAAGGCTCCCTCGGCGCGGCCTCCGGACTGGCCGGGTCCACGCTACGACGGGACATGTACTGGCCGTACGCCCCTTGTGCGCCTCCCACACGCGGGGTATCGGTCGCACTCACGGGCAGGCCGGGTTCGTCCTCCTCGAGTGCGGGCATGACGACGACGGGCCCCGCTGGAACGCGGCTACCGCCCGGTCTGGCCGTACGAGGCGACGAGTAGGGGGATTCGCCCAATGTGTGCGCGGCGACCGGAGGGCCTGGTGGAGACGAGACGTCCGGAGTCGCTGTACTCTCGGCATCCGACTTGGGCGGTGTATGGGACGCTGGGACCGCAGTGGGTGGCCCTGCCGGACGGTAGTTGAAGGGGATTGTGTTGCTGCGCACGCGTGCGAGGAAGAGGGGGTTCAGCTCCTCCTCGCCGCCGAACGCGCTGGTCGGGGAAGGCACATCGGTGCTGGTCGCCTCTGCGGACGAGGCCCGCATCGCCGAGTCTTCCTCCGCGGCGGAGGGACGCGCGAGAGTTGCCGGTCGGCTACTTGGGTTGTCCATTTCCTGCCTGTCTGCCTCCGATGCCTCGGCCACACGTTCACTGGGCTCAGCGAAAAGAGCGCGCTCGGAGGTGTCGCGCGTGGACAATGGGGCGTGCTCCTCTGCTGCGATGGGGGAGGCCGCCTTGCGCTCCGTGTCGAAGGGGGAGGCCACCACGCTTTCGCGACGACTGCCGGCGCCACTGTTGCGCGTGTCGAGGCGCATGTCATCTAAGAACTTCCGACGGGACATGGCCCTAGACAAAATCACAAAGTAGAGCAAGTCGGAGAAAGAACAAAAAAGAGAGAAAAGAGAAAGGGGAAGAGGGTAATGGTAGTGTCGTTATTCGACGTTTTTGGTTTGTTGCCTTTCCTCGTTGCTGTTTTCCAGGTATGTTCAAGAAGAGTGTTGTCGTGGGTATTCATTCGTTTGAATAGTTTCCGAGTGGTAAACGTGAAATGGAATAGGAGAAGAAAGAGTTTGGGTGAGCAGGTATGTGTGGTGAAGAAAGATGTAAACATCGAGAGCATCTAGCAAGCGCAAAGAAGCGGCTCCATAGGTTGGCGCAAGGAACGTGCGGTAATGAAGGAAAGACTCATGTGTGAGGCAGGCAGAGCGAAAGCTGACATGATCACACCACCCGCAAGCTTTTCATTTGAGTGGTCGGCAAGGAACATTGTTTTGTTGCTTGTTTGTTTCGCGGATTGGAGCGTTCTGAGTGACGAACTACCACCTTCCTATCAGAGCGGGAGGAGGGGAGTGGGAGACGAAAAACTGCAGATGCGCCACATAGAAGAGAAAGAAAAGAAGGAACAAAAGTGTGGGAAAGAAAAAAAAAGAAGATGGTCGACTACCGCGCACTATGACAACGGAATTGACGAGAACAAGGTACATGGCCTGCGACTGAGTCAGGAACAGTTCGGTTTGTTTCTCATTCGTATTTTTTGTTGCTGTCCTTCGCCGCTGTGGCACGCCTCTGTCCGTGGGTATTGATGACGGAGATGAAAGTTGTTCTTGCCTGGAAAAAAAGAGAGAAAAAAGAAATCACTGAATTCTGGAGAAATCAAAAACAAAAAATGGTGTGAGTGAAAGTGAGCAATAGAGTGAGCAAACAAGATGGGGTGGGTAATGCAACAGCAAGGTGAAAAGTGGCGTCAACGAGGTTGTCATCTGAGTTTTTTTTCGTGTGTTTTCCGTGTTTGTTGTTTGTCGTCACGTGCATGGAGAACTGTGGAAGCGAGAAAACAAAAAGAAAAGAAAAAGAAAAGTGTCACAACAGTTCGGGTGGTTTTTTTTTTTAGCTCACTTCCTTCGTGATGGAAGTAGAGACATTGGAAAAAAATGAAAGAGGATCACGAAGATGAATGGAGTGATCTGGCAACAGTGAAAGAAAAACAAGCAAAAAAAGTGAAAGTTGCCTCAAGTGATTTCTGTGTGGAACAGTGGAAGAGAGACACGAAGGACAGAGGAAAACAAAATCGAGTGTCTTGTGATACCGGTTTTTATTCGCCCTAGACGAGCGTTCTTCTTTTTTGCAGTTTAACAATCTATAGTTTTTTCTTTCTTTCAGGAGGAACAGAAAAAAAAAAAAGAGAAAAGACGAAATCAACTTTTGAATGATGGGTGCTTTTCTGAACTGTGAAACGCACGGATTCGAAGAGTGAACGAGGGAAAAATCAGTGAGGTGAACTGCTCCAACGTGGGAACAGAACGGAATCGTAGCGCCGGGGGGAAATGGGGCGAGGAACAGAATAAAGCAAGCGCATAAAAACAAAGGAAACAAAAAGAGACAGAGATGAAGGAGGCAAAAAGAAAGGGAGGTTTCTATTCAGCGCCGCTTCCGCCAGACGGCAAGCAAAACAAAAAAAGAGTTCTGAAGGTCGGACTGACGGCTGTGTGAAGGGTGAGCCCTCTCACAGGGCAAAGATGACGATGCTTTGAAGCACATACTGGCTGGCGAAGCCTATCACGCGAGTGCTGCCAGTAGGCATGTTCACAGGGATCGACTCGGGGAAGGTCTTGCCAGACGGGTCGCTCGAAGGCCCCGCACACGGTGTCACGCTGGTGATGGCGGAGAGATCGTAAAGACTCGTCGGGGCGGACATCGCCCCACCAGCGCTGCAACTCACCGGCCTGCACGACCTCTGTGCAGGCTGGCCGCGCGGAGGCAAGGCACACCCAGAGACAGGCGTCGGACTGGCTGGCGGCGCGGCTTTGGTGTGTCCGAGCACGAGCGTGACCTGCTCCGCCCAGTGAGGGAACACGTGCTGACGCACGTACGTGCAGGTGCGCACCGCCTGCTCCAATGCCGCCCCACGCACCTGCCGGACAGACGTGCGAAAGCGACCCAAGTAGCGCACGAGCGTCGTCGCGGAGAGCTCCACGTGCGCACGCAGCGCCTCATCAGCGAGGCGGCTCGTGTCCGTCGTGTCACTCTCTGCAGGGCGCAAGAGGGAGTCGGTCCAGGTCAGCGGCAGCCACTTTTTGGTGGCGACGGTGTGCTCGCAGCGCTCCACCAGCAGCAGCGGCACCGACGTCGCCATCCAGAGCGCGCCGGCCACGCGGAAGGGGAGCGAGGTGCCGGCGGTCGGTGCCAGAGAGCGAGGGACGGGGGTGTGGCGCAGGGTCCGCCAAAGCTGCTCCGCGTAGACGGCGCGCTCGTGCGCGTACGCGACAAAGGACGCACAGAGCGAAGACACAGTCTTCTCGTACAAGCACAGGCGGGCCTCGGCGGCAGACGACGGGGCGGTCACATCGCTCTCCCCGTGCGTGTGGTCAGCGACGTCTGCCTGCAAAGGTGTGGTGGTGGCAAGGAGGTCCTCACGCGACAACACCTCGACGAAGGTGTCCAAGGAGGACGAGGACGTGTTCTGACTTTCCGCCGGCCGGGGCAGGTGGCGCCGCCGAATTGTTTCGGTCTCGTGCGTCAGCGGAGAGGCGGCTGCGTCGAGGCTGAAGAGGCTTGGGGCATGGCTGATGGACGGGGAGTCGCTGTCGAACAGGGGGACCCACGAGGAGATGGAGCTCAGTGTGGAGATGGTGGGCAGCTCGACGACGGTGGGGGAGGTCTGAGATGCTGGGGCGTGGTCTGTGCCGTGCGAGGCACCCATGCTATCGGGCATGAGTGGGTTGTCCGTGTTCAAGGCGGCACTGTGTGCGGCCTCTGTGGCCACGTAGGAAGGCGCGGGCTCTGACCGCCTCCAACGGGTCCACCAGGAAAACATGGAGGAAAAAAGAAAGGGGGAGGGGGGTTGTGGAGGTAGAAATTGGTGAAAAAGGTGAACGAAAAGAAAAAGCTTTGAGTGCCTGAGGGGCTGTGTATAGGTCGAGGGCAGAGACGCGGAAGTGAAAAGAGCGAGGGGGCAACGGAACAAGCCAACTGGCGGAACACACAAAGATGCGGCAGAAAAAAAAAAGAGACAAACAGGGAACGTTCGGGCAGAGTGAGAGAGAAATTGTGTGGATGACAGAATATTGGTGTCGCAATCGTGCGCGGGCACGCGTTGTGAGTGACGCCTGGGCATATGCGTGTGTGTGTATGTGTGCTGACAAGGTGTAGCTTCGCACACGCAACGAACGCGCGAAAGAGTAGCTTTCTTGCTATATGCGATTCGGTATTTTATTTTTTTTTGGCTTTCAGTGGATTGATGTTTGTGTGATTCTTGAGCAGGACCTATGCGTGCCATGGAGGTCAACGGTACGGAAGAAGGAGAGTGACGCAAACGGGAAGAAACGACATCAAGCACAACAATACAGGCAGTGGTTTTCGGAGATCAAGCGTATATATGCGCAACCCACAAAACAAAAAGTAAAAGTGGAGCGAGAGAAGACGACGTGCCATGATGGATGGTCGCGCTCACATTTCATCGTGCACGGCTCGCGCCGCATCACTGCGTTGTCTCAGTGGCTCGCGTTGGGCGGCGTGCACGGACCTGGCATTCAGTCGCTGCCGCAGCGTCCGTACTTCACCAAGAAGATGTCGGCGCTCCTGTGGGTCCGGCTGCGGAGACCGCAGGTGAGCGCTGAGACGCGAGGTGACCTGGTGCAGCGTGTCGAGTTCCGCTTCAATGTCGCCGCTGGCGTCGGAGGCCGACTCTGCCTCTGACAAAGGCACGCTGTCATTCAAGGAGGAGTGCAGACGCTGCCAGGTATGAGTGGTTCCGGCCGTCAGCGAGGCAGTCCGTGCGGTCGTCGCCACCACCGGTCCCCGTACCAGTGGCGGATGTGCCGAGGATGAAGAGGGGGACGGTGGCGTAGACGGGGAAAGCGACGATGGAGAAGACGTGTCGATTGCGTGATCGGCTGTCAAGGAGGACGACGACGTCTCTGAGGGGCTGTACTGCACGGCGGCCTCCGCGGTCAGTGGCGAGGCGAGTTGATTTGCTGGGGGCTGCCGTTCAGAGGACGGTGCTGCAGCCGCTGCCGACGCCATGGGCACAGATAGGGGTGGTGGTGGTGGTGAGGGCGGTGCGGGCAGCTCCGACAGAGTCGGGGACGACTCCGTGCTTGTGACCGAGTCGCTGCTGTCACTCGACAGGTAAACGTGCCCGGCACCGCTAGCCGTGTGTGGCTCATTCTGTGGCAGTACCCTGCGCGAGGGTGACACGGCAGAGGTGCGCAGTGCCCGGTCCAGGGCAGCCTCGACCGTTGGTGGGCGGTGTGGTGAGGGGCCCAGCGGTGGTGGTGGGGAAAAGGCGACCTCGTCCTCCTCCTCCTCTTCCTCAGACGTGTGCGTCGGCTGTGCTGACAGACCGTGCGAGGCTGTCACGGGTGTGGGGGCCGAGAGCGCGTGCAGCAGCTGCGCCTCCTCCCTACGATGTCGCTCGAGCTGCGCCTGAAGCGCACCGAGTTGCGTGCGGAGGGGCGCGACAACAGAGGCGTGGCCGCGTCGCTCGGTCAGGCGCGCCTCCAACTCCTGAACCTGTAATCGGGCCTGTGCCACCACCCCTTGCTGCCAGCGCTGGACATCCACGGCACACTGCTGCAGGCGCTGCGCCTCCGCCTCGTACAGTGCGGCCTCCTCCGCCATGGCGGTGAGCAGCCTGTGCTGCCACACAGGGACCTTTGTGTTCGACGGTAGATCGGCCGCGTCGGGGAAAATGCCGTCGAGCGTGCCGTACGCGTACTGCATTGCCGCCTCCAGTGCCGCCCGTGCACGACGCACCTCCTCCGGCGAGGCGGGCGGCAGCGTGGTCACTTGGCGATGGACATTCGCCAGGCCGCCGTCTCCGTCAGCCAGGACCGGATCCGCCCACTGCAGATGATCGAACGCAGAGGCACTGCGAGTTATCACCAGTGCACGCACCAGTGCAGGTGTCGAGGCGTCGTTCAGCGAAGACAGCGCGGGCCCAGCATTCGCCGGCAGGTCCTCACGCTCCGCGTCGGGGCTCGTGGTCGCGGCCGCAGAACCGGGCCGTGTGGCCGTCGACGGATTGCGCACATTGTGGTCAGCACCCGCGGCGAGGCTCATCGGCGGGAGCAAGTCGGGTGCGTTGACCGCTGCCGCGGCGGTCACCGTCGCGACGGCAGGAGCGGGCACCACGCGGAAGATGAGACTGGCGGGCAGCGAGCCGTCCAAGGCTGCGCGGACGACGGGGTTCTCGAGAAGACGCGTCTGGCCGCACAGCACCACGCTCGTGGACTCACCACGACTCACCGCCGTGATCCAGCCGTGCGGGGAGACGGGGCTCCACGGCATGTTCGCGAGGTCGTCGTCATCGTCCTCGTCGTCGGCTCGGGCGTGATCGATGCGGCTGCCGTCCATGTAGTTGTCCATCACCAAGGCTAGTCCCGCACGGTGATCGAGTGGTACCGTACTCGAGTAGTTCATCGCGGAGAGCGCGCCGTGTAGATCGTCAATGACGCCAGTGACCGTCGTGTCAGCGTGGATCGCGAGCTCCACCTCGAGGCACTCGGCCGTAATCGAGGCACCAACGCTCAGTGGGGTGGCATCCAGCAACACCAGAGCCGCGTGTGTTTGCATCAAATAACAATAAAAAGTGTCTCTCTATTCTCCGTATGGGTGTGGCTGATATGTAGTTGGGTTTCTTGCCTTTTTGTTTGTGTTCTTCCCTCCTTCACCCCTTGAGGTAGGTGGCACAAAAAAAAAAGCGAAGAGAGCGTAGCAACAGCAAGGATAAGGAAGAAACAGAGTGGAAGGATACTATGATGGGTAGGGTAATGTCGAGAAAGCATTTAGAGCAAGTTCGAAACTGCGTTTTGGTGAGAGTGAAAAACTTTGGAGGGGGTGAACAGAATTCTTTTTTTTTCTCTCCTTTTGAAGAGGTAAATCATGGTAAAGGGAAAAGACAGGAAAAGGCTTTTGCGGACAGAAAAGGTTAAGCAGTTCACATGTGCAATACGCTGGATCTAGTGTTGTTGTTGTGGTTGTCTCTCGTCATTGTCGTGTCAGTCGCGTCGGGCCTGAAGAGCCGCATGCAGGGCAGCCTGCCGCTCTCGTGAGGCTGTCAGGTCGTGCTCGTACACATTGATCAGCATGCGCAGTGTCTCCGCCTCGCGCTCCGCCTCATCGCACTCCTTGAGTTCCTCTGTCAGCTCCAGCTGCCTTCGCACCAGTGCGTGAATGGCACCCGGCCCGGCAGCGTCTGGTGCCAACGAGGACGGCGGTGGTCGAGAGGGTGTGGTCCACGCGTCCTTCGCGTCGTCACCGTCCCTGCGAGCGACCGTCTTAGCGGGTGTGGCCATGGGTGAGGGCACCTGCCAGAGCGTGGCCCACTGCTCCCACGCTTTTCGCATGCCGGTCTCCAAAGACGCGAGCGCCGTCGTCGGCGACAGCGCCTGCTCGGTCTCTTCAGCGAGGTCGTCGTCGACGTACCCACCGGTGCGCGGCACCGCCGTCATCGTCGACAGGCCTTGCATTTGCGCAACGGCAAGGTCGTACTGCTTGTGCGCCGCGTCAAGTCGCTGGCTGGCGGTGCTGTAGCTCAGCTTGTAGCGGGCGGCCGACTCATCTGTGAACCACGAGGACGCGACCGCGGGGGTGGGCGGCTGGGGTGGTGACGCATTTTGCTGAGTGGCCGGAGGCAGAGACAGCGGCTGCGGCAACGCGTACGGCACCGGCACATCGCTGGTCCGTGCGCCAGTGTTCGGTGACAAAGGCGGCAAGTGCTGGCGGGCAAACTCCATCTGTGGCGAGCGCTGGCCAGTGAGCTGCGACCCCGCGCTCGTCACTGTGGTGCCCATGCCGGTGCCGGTGGCGGTGCTCGTGCGGACCTCCATCGCAGTGTAGCTGAGTGGGCTGTCGTCGCGATCGCGGGACGGCGCCATCATCGTCAACACCTCCGCCCCGCTGCTGCGGTGTCGACGCGCACTGTAGGTCGTCTCGGGCCCCATGGGCGGTGTGGTGCCAACACTGCGACGCGTGCCCACCGTCACCGGTTCGCAGCGCAGCGTCAAGGGCACCTCCACCGCGTCGGCGAGCACAAAACACGCTCGACGGGGCCGGCGCTTGAGCTCCGCACGACGACGGCGTGGTGATGTCGGCACCGTTGTCGGTGAGGCCGGGTGTGCCGTGGCGGCCGGGGGCTCGCGACGGTGCCAGCGACTTCGTCGTCGGGTGAAGGTCGGCTCTACGGCCGCGATGTACGGGTTCAGCATGAACAGCACTGGCAGTGGCACGAGCACGGCGTGCAGCATCGCAAACTTCATGGCCCGGCCGCGATGCGGGTGACTGTGGTGATGGGGGTGGGGGTGGGAAGGGGTGCCCTGTGCCTCTGCGTGGTCTGGCAAGGGGCATGTGTGAGCATCCTGCTCGTCCGGCGACGAAAGGATGTGGTGCGGTTGGGGGCGAGGATCGTCCGAGTGACACAGCACACCCGACGTGTAGCGCGAAAGTGTGTGCAACTCGTCCGTGTCATCGTTGGAGTTGGACATGCCGGCGAGAAAGGACGCGTTCATCGTCCGCTGCGCCGACGGACCGGTCAGAGTGGCGCGCGCCAGCGAGGCTGGACCGATCATGGACGCCCCCAGCGATAAGGGTGCCATCTGGCTGCCCTCACGCTCCAGGTGCTCTTCCGTCTCCTCGTTGGTGTTGTTGTTGTTGTTGTCCGCGTCCCCTGCGTCGGCGGCGGCCGCCGTGACGGCGAGCACCGCCTGGTGTGACTTCACGCACGCCTCCACGAGGAACGCCACCTGGGTCAGGTAAACCTCCCGCGACGTGTCGCCTTCTTGGGGGGAGGGCACCGTCGTGGTGGTTGTGGTGGTGCCGCGGCCTGCGGCCGGGGCAACGAAGCGCTCGGTCCGCACAGTGGAGGCCCTCTCGGTGCCGTTGACGGGCGCGGGGGTGTACTGCCCGCAGTAGCGGAACACACCGTGCGCATCACGGCAACACAAGCACCAGGCCGTCGACTGCACATCGCAAGGAGTGCGGTGTCGGTGCCGGTGGGGTGTCGCCGCGCCACCTCGCGAGGCGCGAGAGGAGACGGACGAGGCAGAGGACCCCGACGAGTGCGTGCGCATCTTTTTGCGAGCCTTCTTCTTGGCTGCTTTCCTCTCCTTCTCCTTGTCCTTGTCCGCCGCGCAGCTGCCCTTGCTCGACTGGTGCGGGTTGCTCTTGTGGCGATGGCCGGCCGACGCCTTCCCGGCAGCAGCGGCGGCAGTAGCGCCGCTTTCAAAGCGCCGCAGAGCCCACGAGGCCGGCATGTCCCCAAGACCCACGTAAGCCCCGCCGCCGGCCAGCCGACCGCGCACAAGCTGCTGGTCGACAGCATCGGAGACACACTCCACGACGCTCGCACAGGTCGAGTCCGGCGCGAGCAGGTGCGACACCCACAGGGGCATCAACATGTCCGGCACTGGCGGGGCCTCGCCCGAGTCTGCGCTCTTGCCGCGGTGCAGGAGGCGCTTGAGTGGAAGGCCGGCCCCGTGCCGTGCGTTCGAGTCGCCTGCTGAGAGGGACCCGTTCGTGCTGCCGTGATGACTCGAGTCTGTTTCTTTGGTGGTGGGGGAGGCGGAGGGAAGCAACGGACGCAGCCCTCGGTGTGGGACGGACGCGGCGGAGGCGTGTGCGTCGTGTGCAGGGACCAGGGGCGGGGCTGCGCAGTGGACGAGGGTGCCCACGCGTAGCACAACGGGCATCCCTGCTTTTTGTTGGAAAAGGATCGCCGGAAGAAAAGAATAAGAAAAAAAAAGAACAAGAACGACAACGGAGTGACCTGAGGAGAGAGGGAGAGAGGGAGAAAGGGGGTGGGTGTGCGAGGAGGTGGAACAGTTAGTTTGACGTGAAAGGGATGTAGATTTCAATAGCGCTGGTCTCTCTCCTTTTTCTTGAGAGACAGTGAAAGTCATCAGTACAAAATGATACGAGAGCAGCAAGCACAAACGCTGTGAGCACGTCGCCGTGGTTTTCCTCAAAGGGGCGAGTAGGGATGAAGTGGTTGCAATGGAAAGGTAGAGGAGAAAAGAACAAAAAAGAGAACAAGAAAGAAAGAAGAAAAAACAAGAAGATGCGCTCGGCGGTTGTGTGGGGTCAGTTTCGATGTGCTACGCACCGTAACTGAGCGTGTTTTTTGTTGTGACGGTGTTTGATATTTTTATGGTCCTTGAAAGGCGATATAGGTATATATAAATGTGAGGGGCGAAGATGTTCCCGCGCTAGCGCGTGGTTTTTCTTCTGTGGCCCATTGTTGTTTTGATGGATTCAGACAGTTTTTTTTTTTTGTGTGTGTGTTGTGCAGCTGTTGCACCTACTGTCGCCGTTGTTGTTTCGGTTTCGTTTTTTGTGTGTTTTTCGACTTCTACAGCTTCGCGCTTTCCACCTGCAGCGTGGCCTTCACAAGAACGTAGCCGCGAATGAGGTCGGCGGGGTTCTTGTCCTCTGGTGTGGTGGGTCGCAAGTACCAGCTTCCGTTCGTGACGTTCAGATCGGAGATGACGAGCGGAGAACCGCGCGCGTCCTTCGGGCCCATCAGCTTCACAGCACCGTCCAGCTGCATGCTCTCTACGCGAACATGGCCCTCAATGATCAGCACGCTCCGCCTGGACACGTGGACCTTCTCCGGCGTGGGAAACACACGCCGAAGGGCGGCCATGGAGCCGTCCCCGCCCGCTACCGCGTCGATCGTGACAATGGGAAACAGCGACACGGTGAGGTCGTCATTGATGGCGAAGCTGGTGCTGCTGTGCGCGACCTTCACGCCAAGACCACGCAGGCGACGGCGAATGAGACGGTAGAAGGTCTCCTCGCCACTGCCGGCGCTGTAGGGCTCCAAGTGCGCCTTGACCTTCTTCGTGGCCTCCTCGAGCGAGTTCTTGACAGCCTGGTACAGGAAGCGGTCAAAGACCACGCCGCCAACGCGGTACTCCTCCTCCGTGAAGAACTCGGCAAAGTCCTGCATCAGCGACTCCACGCGCGCTGGTTTCTTGAAGGCGGTGCGGTTGTCATCGGTCCACTTGGGATTGATGAACTCGGGGACACACCCGTCGGACTCCTTCAGCAGCTTCGTGTACGAGGCCAGCTTGTACACGAGCGTGTTGATGCTGCCCGGGTACGGCGAGAACTGCTTCCCCGCCTCGGCCACATCATTGGAGACGTCAGCGAACACATTGTACTCGACGTTGCGCACGAGCCACGGCTTCGCGCCTTTTTGCACGCGACAGAGCAGCCCAATGGCCTCCCTCGGCTGGCGCGGAATGCATGTGAAGTTCATGTCGAGGTCCTCGCGCTCGCTGATGGCGAGACTGACGGGGATGGTGATGGTCGCGGCTGCGTTGGTGTCTTGAAAGAAGCAGACGTGCTCGTAGCCGTCGTCGAGCCAGCGATCGACCAATGGCACCAGCTCGCCCGCGCCGTTCTTGGTCTTGGTCAGGAAGAGCAGCGAGTGCACGTCGCCGTGTCCATGAGGTTTGCGCAGGAGCCGGGGCCGGCCCTCGGCGTCCTTGTTCACAGCCAGGTGCGCGTCCTTGTCGGCGAAGCAGAAGACCGTCTCCTGCTTGACGATGCGCACGTTGAGCGCCGTCATGTTCAGCGCGCTGAGCAGCTCGACGGTGCGGGTGTGCGTGTCGTCAGAGGTCATGATGACAAACGGCGTGTTGGGACCCGCGACCTGCAGCACCCACTGCATGTAGTGCGCGAGGTAGCAGGTGCCAGTGGCGGTCTCTACGGGCAGGCTGACCTTGATGTCCGCGTAGCCGAGGCGCTCGCCCAGACCACCCGCGACAATCACAAATACCGTCTTCTTCAGCAACGACACCGCGGACTTCTCGAGCGCCGAAAGGGCCTCACTGGGCACAAACACCGACGGCGACTCGAAGAGCAGGGGCGGCTGCTGAAAGTGCATGGACTCGTCCTTGTCGTCGGCCGCCGCCGCTGCCGTCACCTTGTTCGCTGCGCTCGCCATGTCCTCGGCGAGGAGCAGCCGACGGCCGTTGCGGATGTACTGTTGCACGCCACCAGGGTAGCTGTCGCTGAAGGTGGACAGCTCCATCAAGAAGTTGATCTGATGGGCCGTGTAGTCGCGCGCATCAGCCGGCCAGCCTTCGAAGAGGTGTCCTTGGTTCATTTCATGCGAGCACAGCTCCTCGCGGAGCTTGTGCAGCTCCTCGCGGGTGGCATGCGTGGTTTCCGCGATCTCGTCGCGCGTGGACTCAGGAATAGACGTCATTGTTCGAGTCTTTGTGTGTGATGGGCGAGGAGAGATGTTGGTTTTCTAGAAAGTGTGTGTGTGTGCGTGTGGAATGACGGTACCAGAAAACAAGAACGGAAGAAGAAAGGGGGCAAGAACGGATGAGGAATCGGAATGAAGAAATAAAAAAGTGGGATGACGTCAAAAGAAAAAAAAACAGAAGAAAGATACGTCTCCCTGATGCGTTTTGTGGCGTGTGGGGTAGTGCTATTCTGGAACAGTTTCATGAGAAAAGAAAAGGAAAGAGTATGTGCATACATGTGAAGAAAGGGGGGGTAGTTCATACGTCATGCTCAGGTGGCTTGAGGTACGACGACACCCGCGTCGGTATCACTGGACTACGAATGGCTCTGTCCAGGTTGTCAAGGCAACCACGCAACAGGTAGTGGTCGGTGCCGTGGCGGACACAAAGGTAGCAAAGAGAAGACACCACTGTTTGCACACACACGCATCAGTGCGCGATCGACACCCGTCATGTTTCTTTTTTTGTCGCTTTTGTGGATCACGGTAGTTGGGTAGGAGGAATTAACCAAAAGGCAGTGATCACGTTGCTACACGTCAGCACACATGAAAATGAGGGAGGGACAACAAAACAACAAGTGTGAAAGAGAGCAAGAACATGAGTGCTCAACAGCAGCTCATACCATTCGGGTCGGGTGTGCTTTGTTTTTTCCTTTTCTTCCGCGGTCTGCGGTCTGAGTGTACATTGTCTCGACATTTTTTTTTTGTCGTTGTTGCACTCGGAGACGATTTCTGTCGCCTGTACTCATCCTCTCATCATCATTGCGCACGCGTGTCCTCCTCCCATTTCCTCGCCATACGCTTTCTTTTCGTTTCATGGCGTGTGTGTGTGTGTGTGTGTGTGTGTGTGTGTGTGTTATGCTTTTTGTTTTGTTTTTGTGTGTGTTCTGCTCACCTCGTCGGTGAGTCTCTACGCAACAATGCCGAAGCGCTCGAGGTACAGGCTGTGATTGGGATCCATCAAAGGCGGCTGGGGCTGGTTCTTGCGGCTAAAGACAGCCCAGGAGCGCGCGCTATCGTACGGGGCCCCACACTGGAAGCACCGCGTGTTGCGCGAGAAGTTCAGTGACAGGCACTGCGCACACTGCCAGTCAACAAAGATGAAGCGAATGCTGTTGCGCTGGATGCCGCTGCCCTTCTTCGGGGCAGGGGCGGAGAGACCGAGGAGCGACGCCATGCCGAGGGCGGCGAGGAAGGCAGCGACGAGCTGCAGCTTCACGCCCAGGCTGCCGCAGCAGGGGAGCAGCAGGCACGCCACACAGAGTGCGGCGCCGGCGACGGCGATCAAAAAGGCGCCAAAGTTCGGCCCGCGCGACACCGGCGCGACCACCTTCGCAGGGGCTTCCTTCTTGGCAGGGGCCTCCTTCTCCGCGGTCTGCGCCTTCTTCTTACGGCCGTAGCGGCGGACCTTGGGACGCACCGTGGACCCGTCGGGGAGCACCGTGAGGCCGGCGATCGGCAGCGTGAAGGAGTACGTGCGCGGCCGGTTCACCTCCGGCGTCGTCTCGCGCAGCAGCTGGTAAGCCAGATCGCTTTGGAAGGTCCACGCCACCTCCTTGTGCGTGAGCGGTGCGACGCCCGCCCCTTGGACGACAAAGCCGTCCGACGCACCCTTCGCCGCGGCGCCGTCGGTGCCGTCCTCCGACGCTGGTGCCGGGGTGGCCTTCTTGTTGAGAATGAGGTGGTAGTTGACGCTCTTCTGGCGACGGGCCTCGGCCTCGGTGAGGTGGCCGCTGAAGTCGGCCACGAGCTGGCGAAGGCGCGCCATGTTGGCGAACGGGGTCATGACGGCGGCAAGGTGCTCCTTGCCGTAGGCGGCGGTGAAGTCCACCACCCACGAGCGCGGGAATGTCTCCTTGAGGTCCTCTGGCGGGCTTGTCATGAAGTGTCGGAAGATCTCCGGCACCAGCTTCTTGCTCGTCGGCGGCAAAATACAGAGCAGCTGAGAGATCGTGTCCGGTGGGTCGCGCTCGAGCGCGGGAGGGGCGAGTTTCTGCTGCACGTTGCTGCCCATGCGCTCGAGAAACTCGGCCAGATCCACCGAGAGCGGACCGTGGTGAAACGGGTAGTACCAGGACCAGCTGACCTGCGCGGACGTGGAGCTGTAGTAGCGCCAGACGAAGCGCATACCCTCAATGTAGGACGTGCAGGCCGCGTTGATCTGGTCGGGGCCGATAGAGGTCGAGGCGTAGTAGGGCCGGCGCCAGCAGCGATCGTCGGCGGCGGAGTGCAGCGTAGTGGCGGCCTCTTGGGCCTTCATGGCACCCGTCTGGATGCTGTACTGGCGAAACTTGAGGGCCTCCACCTTGGCGAACGCCGTGAAGAAGCGCTTCAGCTGCAGCAGGTTGATGTCGTGGTTGCCGAGGGTCAGGAAGCCGTAGGGCAGGACCTCGCCCACGTACATCTCCAGCAGTGTGTCCACGGCACTCTCGCCGCAGAAGCCCGCCGGCAGCCGGGGCAGAAAGTCGTTGCCCACGACCATGGCCATCACGATGAAGTCGTCGATGATCTTGGCGTTGCAGGAGCTGGTGCAGGGGTGGAACAACGGATCCTCGGAGAGCGGCTTCTTCTTCATCTCGCCGTCGGCCTTGCCCGCCACGCGATCGTACACGTAGCCGCCGCTGGAGACGAGCTCCCCGTAGGACCAGAAGGTGCTGGCGTGCAGGTGGAACTGCTTCGTCTGGCACAACTGGTACACCTCGGAGATGAGCGAGGCACCGACTGTGTCAATGTCGTAGTACTCGTAGCTCAGGTCCTTCTCCACCACCTCGTCAGCCGGGGCGGGCACGGGGGTGTCGGTGCCCTCGGTCGCACTCTCGGCGTCCGAGCTGGAGGAGCCACTCTTTTGGTCGCCGCTCTCCTCGTCGTCGGCAGCGGCGCCCTTTTTCTTCCTGTCCTTCTCCTTCTCCTTGTTCTTGTCAAAGGCGGAGGGACGGTCATTGTCGCGGAGGATAACGAGCCGCGGAATGTGCAGCGAGAGCGTCAAAAAGATGAGGTCGGCATCGAGGCCCGCGACCACGTGCGAGCCCATGGAGCGATTGAAGCCAGCAAAGGACGACTGCGTGCGCAAAAAGTCGATGAACTTGTGCTCGCCCTCGCCCGGCACGTTGGAGTCGGAGAAGACCACCGTCAAGTGTGCCCAGAGCGGATTGCCCTGCTGCATCTTCTGCTCGATAAACTCGCGCATCGCGTTGCTGACCTTCTCCATAAAGTCCGTGCCAGGTGAAATGCAGTTGCTGTCGAAGGCCTTTTCGTCCTTCTTCAGCAGCGGCGGCACCGGCAGGGAGGCCGCGGCTGGGGCGACTGCGGCAGCGGCGGCGGCAGAAGCCGGCGTGGCATCGGCCGTGCCCTTGGCAGTAGCGTCCTCCGCAGACACCGGTGCCGTCCCTGCACCGTACAAGGGATCCGACGCGAGCACCTCCTGCAGCTCATCAATTTCCGTCTGAGCGGTGTTCTTCTCCTCAGCGGTGAACTCCTTCTCGATGCTGGCCACCACCGCGGTGCTGCTCGCGCTGTCTGCGTGGGCCGCGGTCGCCCCGGCAGCGGTGTGGGCGGGCACGGCAGGCTCCACGGTGCCCATGGAGACCGCGGCACTCATGTAGCGGCGCGAGCGCTGCTGGTTCATCTTCGCGCGCGGGGCCACGCCATCAATGGCGATGTAAATGACGGAGCGTGGTCGCGTCGTGACGACGAGGGTCTCGACGGCGAGGCAGATTTGACGCAGCTTCTCCGGCTCTGGGCGGAGCGCGACGCTGGGGTCGTCCTCGTCGTGGCAGCACGGGTGGATGAGGCCGTTGAGGTCGACGTAGAGGCCGTGGACATTCTCCGGGCAGTTCTCCTGCACCATGTCCGGGTATTTCTGCGTCAGCCAGGACGCGAACTTGGGGACACCCATGATGACTGTCTGTGTGTGTGTGTGTGTGTGTGTGTGTGTGTGTGTCGGTGTGTGTCGGTGTGTGTCGGTGTCCGTGTGTGTGCACGTTTGAGGAAATGTGCTTTGTTGCTGTTCTGTTTGCTTGATGGGAAGCGCGATAACCAAAGGGGGGGGGAATAAGGAAAATAAAGGACTAGTCAATCCTCTACTGAGGGTAGAAGAACAAATCAAAAAAAAAGTCAGTAGAAGTTGAGAGAGAGTTGTGCGCGTGTGGTTGTGATTGTGATGGTTGCATGCCATCTGACAGGCCGTCCTTGCTACTCAAAGTAAAGCCAAGCGCGTCATGTTGACACCACACGTCACGGTGAGTGACTCAGAATGCGGCAAAACGCACACGCGTGCTGTACAATCGGGGAAGGGAGTCAGGAAAGTTGTGACTGCACGATGGCACACATGAATGGTATTCACGATTTGGTGATGTGTCTATCTAATCCACATAATGTTGCTGTTTGTTTGTACAGGGAACAAGAAAAAAAAAAGGGAACTCTAACAGTGTACCGTCTATCTTTTGGTGTGTGTGTGTGTGTGCAACGGAGAGACGATATATATATATTTTAAGCTCACAAAAAAGAGACCGCGAAGACGGGTAGAAGAAAAAAGACAGCCATTTCAAAAGACACGAATGTACTGTTGCTGATGTCACACTGTCCTTTTTTTCTTTTTCACGTTTAGTAGCTGTCATGAAGCCACTCCGCATCTGGATCTTCCCTCCCAGTGCCAGTGCTGCGGTGCTGCCGCGCCCCGCCGGTCTCGTACGACTTGACAGTGCTCTGATTTCGGCTAGTGTGCGCGGCAGTCAGCTGGGAGGCCAGACGCTCATGGCTGCGCGCGCGTGCACCAGCACTGATGCTCCGCGACTTGCCCGACATGTTCGTCCCATCACGATGCCGTGCGGCCCGCTCGGGATCGGACTGCCGAGCAGTGACGGTGCCGTGTGCGTGGGCAGACGCCGCGCGGCCGGACGCGCGGACGGTGCTGTGATCGCGAGGTCGGTCCTGCAGGATCGTGTGCTCGAGTCTGGCTGTCTTGGTGGCCACCTCCTCGAGCAGCATGAGCACGTTGCACCGCTCCACCGCCGCCGGGCCGCCCATCAAGTAGGCCTCGTACCGCTGCTTCTCCTGCTTGAGCTGCAGCCCCGCCTGCTTCGTCTCCGCCACGGCCTCGTTGAGCTGCCGCGCCTGTTCCTCGAGCTGCAGCTTCACCTGCTTCAGCGCGCGCGCCTGCGTGTGGTCCTTCGCCGCGCGGCACACAGACATGTCGTGCCGCCATTCCTCGCGCAGCCCTTCCAGCCGCGCCTGGCGCGCGCGCAGAGAGCTGCGACGCGCACGCAGGGCCAGCTGCACGTTGCGCAGTCTCTCCTCGTACACCTCGTCGTGCGGAAACAGTGGCCCGTCCGCGCCGCCCTCCCCCTCCTCGACCGCGCCGATGCCGGACAGCGGGAGTGGACCGTGGTGTGGTGCGGCGCGCATCGGCGGCGGCACGGGGCTCGGCTCCATGAAGCCGCTCAGACGGCCTGTCGGTGCCGGCATGTCCACCTCGCCATCTGCGTCCTCGGCGAGGAACATGGGCGGCACGCGCTGATGGTGCGGGCTGAAGAACGGGGCGACGGAGCCCGGGTGGATGGAGCTCGCGTTGAGGCTCGCATTGCCCGGCTGGCTCGTCTGACTGCCAAAGAGGGGCATGCCGCCGCCGCTGGGCACACTGTCGCCGCGGTGCACGAGCGGAGTTCGTCCGACGTGCATGGGCGTCGCCATGGCGGAGAACCCCGGTGTCGCGGTGGCTGCCAACGCCGCCTCCTCGCTTGCGATCGCCGAGCGGTTCAACGGGGTCGCGGAGGAGGCCGGCGCCGGCGGGGGAAGTTGCCGCTGGGTTGCGGCCTCGCGCGCCTGGGCCAGCTGCTGCATCGCGCTCTCGTAAAGCTCCATCTCGTGGGCGGCAGAAGCCTTGAGACGCGCGAGCTCGGCGTGGTACTTTTCCTTGAGAGCCGCCTCCTCAGCCGCTGCCTCGTCGTTCGGGATGTAGGTCTCCAGATCAGGTTCGAACACGACGCTGGGCTTCTTGGAGAGCGCCGCGAGCGGCGTGTTGGGGGTGCTCTTTGGCGCATTCGCTGCCGCCGCCGCCGCCGAACTTTTCGCCGCAGCGAGCTGGGTCTCTGCGGTGCTGAGGCGCGCGCGCAAAGTCGCACTTTCGGTCTCGTACGCCGTCTTGGCAGTCGCAGCAGCCGCACGGGCGGCCTCGAGCGCCTGCGCGAGTGTGCGCTGTTCGTCCTCGAGTGCCTTGAGGGCGGCGAGATCGGCCGGTGAGACGGCGGGGGAAGCCGCTGCCGGACGTGTTGTTGTCGACGCCGGTGTGCTGGAGCTCGGCCCTGCGGTTGCTGCCGCTGCTGCCGCTGCCTGGGCGGAGGCGGCGGCCTGCTGTCTGGATGCGCAGAGCTTCTTGTTGATGACCTCGAGCCGCTCGCTGCGGTAGCTCTCGGCGAGGGCATCGAGCTCGCTGCGCTTCTTCTCCGTCAGCGTCTTCTTCGCCTCCTCCTCCTCCGCCGCAAGGGTCTCGCGCATCTCTGTGAGGCGCTGCTGCAGGTACGCGTTCTGCTCCTCCTCGGTGGGCGGCTCCACGGCGGGCATGTCCCCCATCATGGACACCATCTTCGGGATCGGCGCCAGCTCCGGCATGTCCGCCTGCGGTGCCGGGTGCTCCGTCAGCCAGGTGCGCTTGCGTGCGGTCATCTCCTTGGCATAGTTCGCGGCCGTGCGCGGGTCCAGCCGCTTGGAGGCGGTGAGGGCCTTGTGGTGCTTCTCGCGAATCTGTCGCACCATCTGCTCGTGCTTCGTCTCCAGCTGCTTGAGTGAGAGAATGTGGCGTGTGTTCTCCGCGTCCTTGGTGCGCTGCTCTTGCGGGGAGATGGTCGAGTCCAAGCCGGAGGCATTCGCGCTGTTGGTCGATGTGTCCGGTGCCTTGGTGGCGACGGAGGGTGTCGCCTTCTCCTTCTCCTTCTCTTTCTCCCTCGCGGCAGCGGATTCCGCCGCAGCCTTGGCCTTGGCCACGAGGCTCTCGGTCTCCTTTTCGTACTTGGCCTTTGCCTCCTCTAGCTGCCGCTTGAGGGTGGCCTCGAGTGTCTTGAGGCGCTCAGCTGCCTCCTCGTCCTTCTTCTCCTGGGCAGAAGAGGTGGTGGCGGAGGCCGCGGTGAAGCTTGTGTTGCTCTGCTCGAGCGCCTCCTTCTCCTTGCGGCGGATCTGCGAGCGCACCGTGTCGCACTTGACTGTGTACTCGACGTTGAGCTTCGCGAGCCGATCCTTGTGCTGGGCTTCCGCGGCGGCGGCTTCAGCCTCCACCGCCGCAAGGGCGGCTGTCAGTGCGTCGATGGAGAGACCATCCGTGCCGGCGGATGATGGCGCGGGTGGGCTCGAGGTGTTGGGGGTGGCGCGCGACTGGATCTGCTTCAGGCGCGTCTCCTGCTCTGCGAGCTCCTGCTCCAGGCGCTTCACCTCCGCCTCCGCCGCGGCTCGCCGCTTGGCATCAAAAGACGCCTTAACGTCCTGCTGCTTCTTGTGATCCGCCTCCAGACGCGAACGCGCCGTGGCGACCGACTGCTCGCCCTTGACGCGCAGCTCGTTCAGGATGATCTCGCGCTCGGCCTCCTTCTTGGCGAGCTCCGCGTCCACATCGCGGGTGAGGGCCTCGCGGCGCGCCTTGATCTCCGCCGCGTTCTGCTCCGCGAGCTGCGCCTTGAGCGTGGCAACGGAGTCCTCCTTGAGCGCGCGGATCTCCGCCTGTTTGGCGCTGATCTGGTCCTCGACCGCCTTCACGCGCTTGCGCTCGTCATCCAGGCGCTGCGTCCAGCCGTCCTCGATGGTCTTGGCCTCGGCGTCGACGTCCGCCAGCCGCTCAGCGTCGGTCTTGTTGTTGTCCGCCTGCCACGCGCGGTCCAGCTGCTCCCGCAGCGCGGTGACCTCGCGCTCGAGCTTGGCACGCTCCTCAATGATCTCACGGTCGCGGCGCAGCTCCTCGGCGCGTTCGCTTGGGGCATACTCGTCCTCGATGCGCTTGCGGAGGTTGGCCTCCACCTCCTTCATCGTGACAGGTCCGCGCGGCGAGCCACTCGACCCGGGAGAACCGGGCAGCCCAGAGGACTGGCCAAAAGGCCGCAGACCGCCCAGGAAGGCGCTGCTGTTGTTGACGTTGCCGATACCGCTCGAGTTGGTGCTGCCCAGCAAATCGGAGACGTCGGGCAGCCCTCGACTGCCACCGATGCCGCTGTCCATCTGCGAGACGGAGCCGAGGCGCGCGCCGTCGGTGGCGCCCTTGTTGCCGCCAAAGAGGGCGTTGGCGATGCTCTTGGTCGTGCCTGGGGTCACCTTGTGCGTCTCGCCGGCCAGCGGCCTGGGCAGACCACTACTCGCTGCCGTTGCCGAGGGGCGTGCGGCACCGCCGGATGGCCGCTTCGCGCGCTCGGCATTGGCCTTCTCGCGGAACACCTCATCCATGGGGTGGTCCCAGAGGCTCTCACCGGTTTCAAAGTTGAAGTAGTACACCTCCTTCTTCTCCTCGCCGTCGCCGTCCTCGTCTTCGACCTCCGTCTCGCAGGCACGCCAGCCGCTGGGCAGGGGTGCGCGCAGCCCTTCCAACGCAATCCACATGAGGTCCTGTTCGGTGGCGGGGTTGATGCCAATGCACGTCGCGTACTCCTCCAGTTCCTCCCGGGAGGGCTCGTAGTTGGGGTCGTAGAAGTCGGGCAGAATGGTGGAGACAGTGCCATCCTCTCCGCGGAAGGCCTCCCCTGGCGATGGCATGGGGTTTGACATGGTGTCTGTTGGTTGCTTTGCTTTTCTAAATGAACGGGAGAAAGAAAAAAAAGGCAAAAGGCAAAAGCGTAGACTGTGCCTATGTAGCGTTGCACGAGTTGTACTTCCACGCTGTGGACGAAAGTAGTTCGGAACACGAAAAGCAAACGAAAGAGAGGGAGAGAGAGTGATGAGAAGTTTGATGCGAGGTGTCAGACACAAAGAGGATAGAATCAGGGAGGTAGGGGGCGCTTACATGCGGATGTAGGCCATGCTGGTCAGTTGAACACCAGAGCGTCATTCGAGGCTACGTGTGGTGCTTGTTTAGTGTTGCCCTTTGAGGACACAAACATGCCTTCCCATGTGGCACGCACCTTTGACTTGCCGCGTGCGCACAAGTTTTGTTCTCTTCGCGTTTAAGCCTGTTACAGAATGTGAGGAAGAAAAAGAAAACATGGAGAGGAGAGCCCCTACGTGCACTGTCCTCAGAGCTCAAAGACAAACTCGCTGCTCGAGGCCGCGGATTGGCCGCTGTGGTCGTCACGCGTGCGTGGTGTCGGTGCCGTCACTGGCGACGGTGTCTCAGGCACACGATGGCTCACCTTCGCAGCAGTGGCAGCCGCACGCGCAGTCGATGTCCGCGTCCGATGAAGGCCTGCTGAGCGTGTGCGCGCGCTCTGGACACGACCGAGCATTGCGGTACAGCGGTGCCGCGCCGCACTGGTCAAGAGCAGCCGCAACTCCACGCCGTGCGGACGCACGTGGACCTGCACTGGCACTGCCCACAGTGCGGCCTCCTCCTCCTCCGCACTCTCCAAAGCCCTGGTGGAGGGGAGGCCCGTCTCGCTCTGCAGCACGACCAGGGCATTGCCGGCCTGTCGACCCACCTGCGCGAGCAGTGGTGCGGCCCACGGTGAGCTGGTGCCTGACCGGCTGCCCACGAGGCCGTTAGAGGTAGTGCGCAGCGCTTGCTGGACGAGATCGGCCTCGCCGTCCAAGCCTTCGTGCACGTCCAGGCGCTGGTTGGCCAGCAAGATGGTGTAGTAGGTCCGTGGCAGCGAGAGAACACGGCTCGGTACGTCGAGTGCGGCCAGGAGCGTGGCACCCGACTCCGTCAGTTCCCCTGACGCGTTGAAGGCCAGCACACCGGCCTCCAGCAGAGCCGCGGAGGACGACAGACGCGACGCGGCCGACGTGCTGTCGCGCGCCTGCAAGTTGCCCAACGTGCGGAGAAGGGTGCCCGACACGAGGCGCAGGCCCTCCGCGTCTGACCAGACACCGTGTAAGTCCCGCGTCTCCAGCATCGTCGCCAGTCGCGCAGTGGGGTCAGCACTATCCGCCAGAGAGGACGACGAGGCCTTCGCGGCACGTGTCGGTCGTGCAAAGAAGGGGGCGAGGTGCGTGAGTACGAGGGGATGGTGGGCCGGAAGACTGAGCCAACCTTTTTCACGCAGAACAGACGTCGACGAGGATGACGAGGATGGTGACGTCGTCATCGTCGTCGCGGTTCGAGGACCGAGGACACTCTGCGCAACGGTCTCGTCGATACGCACTGCACCTGTCTGCGCCGACCCGATCGTGCGACTTCCGGCAGCGGGCAAGAGCGGGGCTACCACTTCGCTAGGACGCGCGCCCGTTCGCTCGAGAACAGCGAGGAAGAACCCGTCCATGCCGGGGTTCAAATGCGGCAGCACGCGCCAGCAGCCCTGACGAAGCTGCTCGGCAATGCGCTGCTCGCGTGCGGCGGTGCTGTCTTCAGCGAGGGGGGCGAAGAGAGCGGGGTCCATCGGCTCGCCCTGCGCGCGTGCCTCGTGCACGGTGCGGTAGAAACCGCCGCTGCGCGACGGCACCCACCACGTACCCAGGCCCGGTACCAAGTGTGGGTCGGACTCGGTCGCGTTCGAGGAAGTTGACGACTTGGGGCGTCGCTGCCACGATGCGGCCGAGGCGGGCGTCACCAGCCGCACAGCATCGCCACACTCGCGCAACACCGCCGCGACGACGGCCTCGTTCTCGATCGGGTTGAGTGTGCACGTCGCGTAGACAATCGTGCCGCCGGGTGCGCACAGATTCACCGCTTGCCGCAAGAGCGCGCGCTGACGGTCAAAGTACTCGAGCGCGCGCGTCGGATGCCAGAGCCGCCATGCCAGCACCTCGCGTCCCATGCGCCCCTCGCCACTGCACGGTGCGTCGACGAGCACCTTGTTGAACAGCACGCCGCCATCCACGCCGGCTCTTGGCATCCCGCTAGGTGTCGTACCACTGGCAATGTTTGTGATGGGGGCCATGGTCTCGCCGCGCAGGCTGGTGACGCCGATCTGAGGGGACCAGTTCTGCAGCCGCCGGGCGAGCGATTGCGCACGCGCGTGCACGGGCTCATTCGCCACGACGCAGCTCGCGTCTTGCCTCCCCGCCTCGGACCCGACCAGGTAGTCGTACAGCAGCGTCGTCTTTCCACCCGGTGCGGCGCACATGTCCAAAATACAGTCGCCCGGCTGAGGTGCCAGAAAGTGCACGGGCAACAGACTCGAGAGGCTCTGATACGCCCCGACCCGTTCCTTGGCGAGCGACTGCAGCAGGCGACGGTTCGCCAGGAGCGCGTCGTAGGGCACATCAGGGCCGCAGTCGAGCGTGTACGCGCCGGTGAAGGCGGGCAGCCACGGCACGGGGTCAAGACCGACGCGGCCGGCGAGCATGTGCGTCTGCGCCAGACGCCCGTGCGGCTGCGAAAGGTGCAGGCGGAAGCCCACCTGGACTGGCCGATCGCGCAGAGCCGTGAAGAGCGCGGTGAGCTCCGCCTCATCGCGCACAAGGCCTTGGCGCAGAAAGTAGCGCAGGAAGGACGGGTTCGGCGCGACAACCTGCTGAGCACGGTGGTGCTGCAGACGGCGGAGCGCGTGAAGGGCGCGCTGATCGGGTGGGACCACATCCTGCCCCGTCGCGCGCGGTGCGTGGCGGACAAGCGCGTGCGACACGTCCTCCTCCGACGGCGGGTCCACAACAGGGACCGAGGATGTCGACGACGACGATAACGCCCCGTCTGTGGTCAGCGCCGCCTTCACGGTCATCCAGTCGCCCTGAGCGGCACCGCGCTGCGCAATCGCCCACTGCGCGGCCTCCTCCTCGACGTCGTCGTTGTCGCCGAGCGTCATGGCCTGCGGTGCGGCGCGGCCGTGGTGGCCGGCGAGGCCAGCGCGCGCACTGCCACTGTGCGTGGTGCTCAGGAAGGCGGTCAGAGCCGTTTGAATGCGTGTCACGGCATGGCGCGAGGCCCCGGACAGCGGACCGTGGTCGGCCGAGGACGCGCGCAGCGCCTGCTGCTCCGCATCCGCGTGGCTGCGCAGCGTGGCGTCCAGACGCTGCAGCTCCTCGGTAGTCGTGCACGACGCGAGCACATCCTTGAGCCAGGTCGCCTCGACCGTGTCAATGAGGTCGGGTGCGGAGAGCGCGACGAGCAGTGTTGCCTCAGCGACCTCGTAGTTCTGCCGACGCCGGGCCTCCTGAAGCAGCACGCCCACCTTGCTGCGCACCCAGCTCCGCTGCTGCGACTTGTGCAGGCCGTCCATATGTCGGGAGCGATGCAGTACATACCGGCGCACGGCACTGTGCAGCGAGGCGTTGGTCTTGAAAGGTGAGAAGAGAGAGCTCACCTCGCCTCGAGCAGCTTGAAAAGAGTCATACCGCAGCAGGCGGCAGTATCGAAGCATCTTCTGTTCTAACTGGCAGAAATGACCCAAAAAAAAGGTATGAAAGCAGTTTGTCGCAATATCAGCCGTCCAGGTGAGTGTAGTGCGGGGAAGAAAGAGTGGGGAGAGAGTGGGTGAAAGACAGAAAGAAGCAGAAGGCACGCAGACGAGACAAGAAAAAGGGATACGTGATGTGCATGTCGATAGTCACATATGCGTGGACGTTTCGTTCCTCTGTATGAGGTGCTTTCGTAAATGGATAACAGTCATGGTTCTGCTTCCGTTTTGACACAGCTGGGTCGCTTAACAGGCCGTTTCACTTCTAGCTACGTGTGGTAGAAGAGATGCCCGCACCAGTTGTGCCAAATGTCCTCTTCCATATTGTTATGGTGCATGCTATATTATTTTGTTTTTGTTGTTTTTGGTCGTGGATTCGGTGTGCAAAGCACACGATACAGGTAGGCAGATAAAGCTACAAAAACTACGCGCTTCCATTGCCGTGCGCACCGACGCACCAGTTGTGGCACAACTACTAAGCATCTTCGGAAAAGAAGAAGATGAAACGAACTGAGGGTAAAAGAAAAAAAAGGACGCAACGTAAAATAAAGAAAAAGAGGAAAGGAAAGCAGCTCTTTCTTTTTTCTTCTTCTCTTGACTACTTGCACGGCCACCAGAACTCATCGAACGCGTTCGGGTACGTGTAGCGGTAGACAAACGTCTTGCGGTACTTGATTTCACGACCGCGAGAATCCTTGTAGACGCCGAGCTCGAGCTCGACGTTACGCCACTCGCGAGCAAAGCGCTTCACACGGTCCACGCGCGTCTCACCGGGAATGCGCTTCTTCACGTGCGCGTTAATATCCTCGTGGACGGGGTCCCACTGAGCGCTGGGCTGACGAATGTACTTGGTACGCATCGGCGTGTACAGGCTCGACGTCATCGCCACCGCAGGGGCGGTGAAGCGCGCGGAAGACACGAAGCGCTGCATCACTAAAAAAGGGGAGAAGGAGAAGGAGAAAAAGAGGGCTACAGAGCTATGTGTGGCTAGAATAAATGCTACTACGTGTGCGAAACCAAGCTCTGGTTGGAGGTATCGAAGTAAGGATGTCAACGTTGGGGGGAGGGGACAAAGGAAGGAGTGGTGAGTAAAGTGAGGCGGAGGGACGCAAAACAGGCAAGAACGCGGTCAAGTGCCTGAGGAGATGGCGGCAGTTGCCCAAGTAGTGGCAAAGGTGCACCGACACATGTATTATTGCGTGTAGCGAAATGAGAGCACGGCACTTGATATGCCTATTCTTTTTTTTGTTTGTTTGTTTGTCGCTGCCGTTATAGCTTCAGTTGTTGTTGCTGTTTTCGGGTGAGTCACATTTTAGTGTCGGGATAGGTACACAAGTATGAAGAAACGGTTTCAAAATGGAACAGATCAAAAGAAGAGAAAAAGGTACAGAAGAAAGAGCAGACCCGGCGGTGCTGTCAAGAATACATCAAAGTGCAAATTGTGTGTGTATGTAACGCTCAACGAGAGGGGAAAAGAAAAAGAAATAAAAGAATGGAAAGAAAGTGGTGGAAAACAATTGTACACACAATCTCTCCAAGTACATGTGCCATGTCGACGTGTGCCCAGTGCGGAAACTGTACATTTTTTTTTTTTTGCGGTTCATGACGGGGCGTCTCGCGTAGTGGTGTTCTAGTAGCAGTTGTCGTCGTGTGCGGTGAGGCTCTACGTTGACCTTTCCCACTCTCTGAAGGCGTGCCTCGTGCATATTTTACTTTCTTTTCCTTTCTGCTCTAGGCGCCACCGTTGAGTGCGAGGAAGAGTTGGTGCTGGACATCCTCAATGTCGCGCTGATACGCCGCGGCAGTGGGGTCCTTCGCGGCGGCAGCACCGAGTCGCTTGTGGAGTGCGTTCAGCTTCAGCAGGCTTTGCTCGATGGAGTTGCGCATCTCCTGCACAGAGGCCATGTTCGTGGCTGCGGCCGGGGCACGTGGCGCTTTGCCAGTCCCTGCGCTGGCGGACGACGAGCTCCGACGTGTGCCCTTCTTGGCCGCGCTCGGACTACTTTGGCGACGTGAGCCCAGGAGCGAGCCGCGCTTCTCCGCTGGTGGCTCGGGCATGAGCGGCGCACGCTCGCTGCCCTTCTTGGTGGAGCGTGCAAAGGGTGCGCTGCCGTCACCGTCCGCGCCGGCCGGGGCCACGGGCGGGGTCGTGGGCCGCGGTACGGCCGTGGCGCCGCTGCTCGAGCCGCCTGTGCGCAAGTTTTGGATCTCCTCCTGCTGCTTCGCCAGCTGCTCGGCCAGCAGACGGTTTTCCTCCTCCTTCTTCTCGAGGTCCTCGAGCAGCTCCTCAATCTCCTCGTCGTTGCCGCTCGAGTCATCATTGTCGTCGTCCATGACCACCACGACACCCTGGTCGGCATCGCCCTCGCCGAGAAGGCGCGGGTACTGGAGGACGCTGAGGGAGGTCGATTGCATCGGCACCGCCCAGGCGCTGGGCGTCGCTTGGAAGTTCACCTGCTTCACATGGCAGGCCTCCTCGGTGAACAAAAAGACGTCGAACTTGCGGTCGCGGGCCGGCTCTTGCCCTTTCGCACTGCCCTCGCTGCGCATGACGCCCTCCACTTGCACCGTGATCACCTGCCGCTTTTCCGTCTTGAACTCAACCGCGGCCTCGCTGTTCCAGTACGAGTCGATGCCCCCGCACTTCTTGCCCTTCGCGTTGAGCAGCCGCACGCGCAGGAAGCAGCCGGGGCTGTTCGCGACCGCCACCAGGCGGCCTTCGAGCTCGGCCGTCACGGTGATCGGCGTGCCCGCCCACGTGGAGGCAAAGCTGCTGCACAGCCATTCATTCGCTGTGCTGGCCAGCGGGGAGATGGTGACATCATCGGTGTCGCAGTAGACAGAGACGCGCCAGCTATCCTGAAACGGCGTCTCCGTGAAGGGGATGTACACGTAGGGCTCGCCGGCCTTGAGCAGGCCGGAGGTGGTGATGTAGCTGTTGCTCGCAAAGGCGTTGCTGGCGGCAAAGGTGGAGCCCTGCGGAAGCGGTACGAGCGCCTTGAGGTACCGCTTCAGGGACGCGAACTCGTTGGTGAAGAGGCGGCCGTGGAGGCGGGGTCGCGTGTTGAGTTCCTCGTCCTCCTCTTCTTGCTGCTTCAGCAACGCGCGCTGCTGGTCGAGCGAGAGGTACGAGAGCACAAAAACGACGCGGCAGTCGGCCTTGGGGTTGAGTCGGATCTGCGGGTTGCAGCGCCAGTCGAAGCCTTCGCCGCTGCGACCGGTGAACTCAGTCCAGCTGCCGTCCAGCACCGTGTGCACCCAGCCCATCTGATCAGGCACCGAGGTGAGCTCCAGAAGGCGGTCCGCAAAGGCGGTGAGCGCAAACTGGGTCTTGCGGCCGCGCTGGCTGGTGAAGGGCACCACGACGTAGGGCGTGTCGCTCGGCGACAAGGTGCAGTGCAGCACATTCTCGCAGTTGGACGTGTACTTGCCAATCTCGACCATGCGGCCGTGGAAGTCGAGCTGCTTGAGGCCTTCGCCCGCGAGGTCGGCGTCACCTTCGAAGATGGCAATGCCCATGTACACGGCGTTGTTCTTCCGCTTCTTGCGCATGCGCATCTCGTAAAGGGTATCCTGGATGATGAAGGCCACGTCGGTCGGGCCGTCCCCGCTCACCTTGAGGTAAAATTGAGGGTTGTCCATGAAGCTCGAGAAGATCGGCCGGCCGCCGGAGGACGAGGCCGTCCACGCGTCCTGCACCGTGACGCCAAAGTAGGGAAAAGGCAGCGCGGTTTCTTGCGCGGTGGCACGACCAAAGCCCTCGCGGGCCGTGTTCAAGCCGAACGCGCGCGCGAGACCTTCGAGAAGGCGGAACTTCACCTCAAAGTAGCGCGGGTGCTCCTTGGCCATGTTGAGGTTGTCGGCGCTGCTGCAGCACAGGTTCACCAGCGCGTAGGAGGCCAGAATGGGCACCTGATGGTCGCGATCGCCGCCTGGGCTGAAGAGGACATCGATGAGCAGGTCAATGCCACCTAGAGAAGCGATCAGCTGCTGCATGCGCGTGTCACCGTGGGCAAGGCGGCCGACGCAGTTCGTGGCGGCCTTGGTCAAGTTCACCACCTCCTCGGGCGTGATGCGGATGGTCTCGAGCAGCTTCGGCACCACGTCCAGTTTTTCAAAACGGCGCGTGGCCTCCGGGTAGCCGTCCACGATGGACGCGATCGCCGCACAGGCCGCCTCCTGCACCTGCTGGTTGGGGTAGCCGTAGATGAGGTCGACCAGCTCATCGTACACAATCGGGGCGAGTGTCTCCTTGTTCTTGCGGCAGCCGCGGCACACCGCCTCCAGCGCGACACAGGCAGCCTCCTTGCAGCGCTCCTCCTTCACCTGCAGGAGCCGTGTGAGGGCGGCGATGCCGTCGAGTTCGGCGAACAGGCTGCGGCCCTTGTCGTCGATGACGCTGGCGATGGTCTGCGCCGCGTTGGAGCGGTAGAACGTGGAGGCGGACTTCTCGACAAAGTGGATCAGCTTCTCCAGGCCACCGAGCTCGCGGAACGTGCCCTTGGACTCGGGGAACAGCACGCAGTGCGAGGTGAGGTCGTCGAAGGTCTCGGGGAGGTTCGCCATAATGCGGGTGAGCTCCGTCTGGCGCTTGAGGTGCTTGCGCGTGCGCGTACGCTCGCCGCGGCGGTGCGCACGGCGGTCGTCGTCGTCCTGGGCGATGCGCTGAATCTGCAAAAAGTTGGCGCCGTCGTTGGCCGTGCTCGTCCTGTGTTGCAGCTCCTCCTCGAGTGACTGGATGTGCGACCGCATCTTCTCAATCATCGCCTCCATCTCGGCAAGGCGCGTGTAGTCAATCGCATTGCGCACAGGGCGCAGCACGAGCTGCAAGGCGCGCTTGCCGAACTCAATGGTGGAGATGGTTTCACTGCGCCACATCGCGCTCGACGAGATGGCGAGCATAAAGTGCACCAGGTTTGCGCCACCGAGGCTGGACTGCAGCAGGTACGTCAGCTTGCTGTCCTTGTACGGCACGTGGATGCGGCGGTTGGGGTGTTTGGCCTGCTCGACGAGCTTGGTCACGACGTTGCCGAGCGCGCTCAGCGACTTGTTGATGTGGATCGCCTCCTTCATCGTGTTTCCCGTCGCACCGGACTCGTCGAGTCGCTCGGAACCGGCCAGGTCAATGAGGTTGAGCTGTGCGCGCGACCCAGGCAGTGTCGGCTCGTCCCACTGCAACTTCAGCATGAGGATCATGTGGCTGCGCGAGGACACCAAGTTCATCTCCGTCGCCGACGTCGCGCGCTTCTTCGAGGCCTCCGCGTAGAGGTCCATGCAGTCGTCCACGTTGCGCACCTTTTTCCACGACGCATCGCGGGCAACGTACTCGCCTGTCTTGTCCATGTGGATGTCCAGCTGCTTGAGGTTCTGGAAAAGATCCTGGATCTTCTCCTGGTAGATTTGCACGAGGCTCATCTCCACCACCGCGTCGGAGATGTCTGGATTCGCCGAGAACTGGTCAAAGAGGTTGCGAATGATGCGGGGAATGAGGCCGCCCGCCTGCGGATCGCGCACGCCACCCTTGGCCTTGTCTCCCTCCATGGTGTGCGTCTTGCCGGAGCCCGTCTGGCCATACGCAAAGATGGACGCATTGTAGCCGCTAAACAGTGTACGCTGCACCTCAGGGCCAATGAACCCAAACACAGTCTCCTGCGTGTCTTGGCGATCAAAGATGTGGTCGAAGCGCACCTGCAGCTCTGGGTCCTTCTCGTCCTTCTTAAAGAATAGCACGTCCTTCTGTCGCTGATCGCCGTGGGCGATCATCTCGCCCTTGCCCTCCTTGGACTCGCGCTCATTGAGCGGGCGGATGCGAATGTACACGCGCGGACGCGACACAGCCGTGTTGGACATGTGTCACAACCCACAAACAGCGACGAGGAAAAAACGAAGTGAAATGAAAACAAAAAAAAGCAACAACCTAACGAGGTGAGGATGCTGTGGTACTGAGACACAGCAGATGTGCGCATACATTAGAATAAAAGGATGGAAGGCAGAGGGAGACGGAGAAGGGGTTTAATGAGGCATGTGGTGAGAGAGAGAAGTGGTTGCTGAGTTGCCGGTGGTAGCCGACACGTCGGGTGGGAATTACCTACACCATGAGACACGAACAGCGGCCCTGAGAGGGAGAAAAATACTTTTTTTTCGAATGCAAAATGCTCTTTGTTGGATAACGTGTTGCCTGTCAAAGAAGCAAGAACATGAACGCTTCTTGTTGTCACGAAGTTTGGATGTCTCTCTCTCTCTCTCTCTCTCTCTCTTTCGCTCTCGTTCTGCGAGAGTACGGAAAGCAAAAAAAAAAAAGAATTGACGCTAGATGAGACCAGGAAGGAAGGCCTGGCGGTTCAGAGAGGTGTAGGCCTCGCCAAACGTGTGCGCGTACCAGCCGTGGTGCGCCACCGCGCGCGGCAACAAGTTCGCCAGCACGTACACGGGAAAACTCGCTGCGGCCACACCCCGCGCCACGCGCTCGGTCTGCATCACGGACGACCACGACAAGGCGTGGATGTCGCAGACACACGCCGCTGCGTGGGGGAACGCGGTCAGGCACACCACGACAAGCGCGTACCCACACCACTCCACCTGCTCACCCAGGAAGTTCGGACAGCAGACACGGTCAAACAGACCACCGCAGGGGATGCTATAACGGGCGCGGGCCGGCAACGGGTCCTCGTCGTCTGCCTTGTCTGCCTTGTGAGTGCGTTCAGCGCGAGAACGGCGCGCATCGCGCAGGGCGAACAGGGTGTAGTCGGCGTTGGTGTTGATGTCGACACCGTAGAAAAACAGATAGCTGCCCGCGAGGAAGAGTGCCCCGCACAGGCCCGTCGACAAAAACGGCAGCAAGTGCCCCCACAGCCACCCAGAGGCGGCGCTGCTTGTCTGTGGGTTGCAGAGGGCTGCACTGTCGAGGAAGCACTGGACGTAGTCGAAGCTGCTGCCGGCCCCGACACTGTCGTCACGGAAGCCTGAGAAGAGCTTCATGTTCGCCAGCAGCTGAAGACGACCATTGAAAAGGCAGTAAAGCGTGGCCGCCCAGGTGACATGAACAGGGACGGCGTTGGCGTCCTTCGAGATGAACAGCGGAAAGAGAAGGCTGCGGTGCACGTAGTGTATGACAAAGAGAGCGAGCCCCAGCTGGCACCGCTGCAGCGCTTCCCACACCAGAGCACCGTAGCTCGCCTGTGAGACGGCGCGTGCGTGGGCCGGGTACTCGATCAGCAAGAAGTAGGCCACATTCAACAAAGTCGGGCTCTCTTGAAGAAACCAGCTGAGGCGAGCGGGCAGTGTCACAGGCATCCGTGACTGCGCCGCGTGCCGGCCGTACGGCGGAATGATAATGTACGTCGTCACCACATACGTGACAAGAGACAAGACTACGTGAAAGACACCCAGACGGAGAAGCGAGGACTGATTCCATGCGTCTGCCTCCTGTGCGGAGGAGGCGAACCGCAGCCCCGATGATTTCTGCGAGGCACGCGCGCTGTGCCAGAGTGGGGCCAGTGACGGCAGAGTGGGCACCGTGGTCCAGGCGATGTGTGCCGGTGCCGGTGAAGTCGTCCCCGACTGGGCGGTGCTGGGAAAGAAAAAGGTGTACGGCATCGCGACCTGCGTAAACCACAGCAGTAACCCGCCGGTGATGAGCACGTGCACAAGACACACCAGTGCCAAGCTCAGCGAAGGCATGGGCAGAGAAGAACAACAAAAAAAAAAAGTGCAGCGCCGCGTGGAGGGGGGTATAGGGACGAAATTGGGGCGTTTGTGTAACGAGAGGCAGATCAGTGAAGGTTTTTCTTTCTGATATGTTCGGTAGATTTGGTGTGCGAACGAGGAAGAGAAAAGTTGAGGAGAGTTTGAGTGGGAAGAAACAAAGAGAAGAAAGATGGGAAGAGTTGGTGCAACGAAGTTCAGGTATCGGTACTTTTTGTAGGTATCGCTTCTGCTCACCCGGCCCGTCAAACAGTTCGAGCACTGTTCAGTACCGTTCGAGGGGAAGAACAGAATAAGAAGCACAGCGCGCTACCCTTTTTCTGCTTTCTGTTCAAATGCAGTGGTGCTTGTCGTGTGAAAAAGAACGCATTCTGCCATTTTCACACTATTTGGCTACATGAATAGTGCCGACGTCGTCGTAGAGTTTTATTCGCTCAGTGGCTGTTTTATTTGATCTGCGTTGTTGGCGCAGTTGTACGATGCACTGTTTATATAGGCAAATGGATGAGGAACAGGGAGAGCGCAAACAAACAAAAATGCGGGTGGCGATCAGTATCCTGATCATGACAGATAGTCACAGAAGAAAAAGAAAAGTCAGGTCAAGCCAAATTTGTGTAACATAACACCCAGGCCTGCCTCAGACTGCCTCATCGCGTGGGATCACAGACCACAGCGGGCACTCGGTGATCGTCTCGCTGACCTTTTCGTAGAGCAAGAGATAGCACATGCGGTTCTGTTCAAGGTTCGCCGACATGGCCGCCTGGGAAAGCTGCAAGACTCGGTTGTCGTTGGCCAGACGCCAGACAAAGCGCGTGCCCGACTCCTCGCTGCCCTCACTTGACGTACGCGAGGCATCCTCGCCGTCTTCGCAGCTTCTCTCCCCACTCGCTTCATCACTGCGACCACGCTTTCCAGATGCTGTATGCGTCTCTGCCTTTGCGTCAGTGTCGTGCACAGAGGCATCCGGTTCGACGGCAAAGTCAGCGACGTAGTGGCCAAAGTGCAATGTGGTCCCGAGGTGCAGCACGAGGCCCTGCAGGCGGTACTCGGTGCGCACGGCGCGGACAAGCGGCTCCGTCGCCGAGAAGCCAGCCCGTCTCTCCAGCGCACGCAGGGCCTCGTCAAAGCACTTGTCCTCCGCGTTGTACAGCGCAGGTGTGGCGGGCTCACCGTGCATCAGACCAGCCCCGCTCGCCTCTGTGGTGCGGTCGTCGAGCAGCGCGTGAACGACCAGGTGTGTCTCGACCTTCACGGGCTGATCCGCCTTGGTCACGACGACGGCGCCCTTGTCAAAAGTCACCGCGAAGCGCTTCAGCTGCACCAGGAGCAGCGGAGGCGGCGAGCCGAGGAAGCAGCCGCCTTGCCACTGCGCACCAGACGACTGGCAGGCGTCGCAGGCGTAGCCGTCCAGCTTGTCGTACTGCATGGTGTGCTGCAAGAGCGCTGTGACGGACGGCACAGTGGCCCCATGTGATAGCGAAAGGGGAGCGGTGGCCGTGTTTGCGTGAGCCCTCTCCGCTGTGTCCGGGTCGTCCTCCGCCTCCTCCTCTGACGACTCTGCCTTTCCGGTGGTGTCTTCGTCGCCGGAGACTGCCTTCTGCGGCGCCGCTGGCAGTGTGACGGGCAGTGTGAGGTTCATAAACGGCTCCTCGGTCACAATCTCGTGGCCACAGCCCTCGTGGCGGCAGCGCATGATGCTGAGAAGGCGGCCCTGCAACAGCTGATTCACCCATACGGACCTGGTCAAGGCCGCTGCCTCGCTCGCCGCGCGCTTGGCCTCAATGTCGTCGGCGGTGGTGCTCGATGGCTCCGACGAGGCCCGTGCGGGAGGCTCGGGCTTCTCAGTGTCCTCTGTCTCCTCGGCCTCGCTCTCCACGTGATGGGCGCCGGTCTTCTCCTCGTCGTGCGCGTCAGTTCCCAGACGTCCAGCCGATTTGGCGCGCACCGCCTGCAGAACACGGCGCCTCTTCTCAAATCTCACGGCCTCCGCCTCCAGCTTGTTGAACAGCGCCACGACAAACTCGTGGGCGTCCTCCTGGAACCCCATGAAGAACTCGTCTTCGAAGAAGAGAGCCAAGGACGACAGACTGATGCCCTGATAGTAGATTCGTGCACGCCGCTCGCTCTTGGGACCACCGATGCCGAGAAATTTGACCAAGTAGGCCCGGCGGAGAGCAAGGCGCAAGTCAGGATCGTTCACCTTGCGAACGACAAGCTCGCGCTTCTGCTGCTTGGAGATCAGTTCAGCGAGCACCGAGTGCACCGTGTGCACGGCGTGAGAAGCGGTGACATCATCGGGTCCATCCTCGGCGTTGACGTCCTTCTCTTCGTCGTGATCGCTGATCTCGTCCACCAGCACGTCCGCATCGTCCGCGGTCAGGCGATAGCCGTAGCGGGCCTCAAAGGCGTCCATCGCGGCCTTCTCCTGCGCCGCCTGGTTGTGCTTCGTGCGCGCCTGTGACGTCGTCCGGTACCCGCTCTCCACAGAGGCGGCGTGCAGCGCGGTCCCATGGTACAGTCGCCAGGCGATCAGCATCGGCGAGTACAACAGCGCGGCACGGAAGCGCTCGTTGCGCAGCAGCAGCGTCAGCACGCTGCACGCGTAGCAGTCGTTGCCGCGGTTTTGAAACCCGCTGCGGTCCTCCAGGTGCGGTTCATCGAGCTCGTCAGACTCGCACACGCTCTCCGTCGGTGCGGCCCAGTCCTCGCACAGCCGCAATGTCTCGGGCGAGAGCGGCGCGACTGGTGCGACGTCGCTGGCAGCTGCGAGGTCTGCGCTGCCCCCGACCTGCACAGTGTTCGACGCAGCCGCCTTGGCGAGCGGAGAGGCTGGCACGGATGGGAAGGCGTCGCCCGCGCTCCATCCGCGTGGTGAGGTGGCGAGAGCGGTACCGGACGGCTCCTCAGGGTCGGTGCTCTGCGCGGGGGGTGGAGGTGGGGTCGGCGGTGTGCACAGGCTCGCCTTGGGCCGCCACGACGCCACAGACGGCGGGGGCAGCGGCGACCACGGCTCCTCCTCGTGGCCGGGCAACGCGGGGAACGCATAGTGAGGTGGGTAGTACGTACGCGGTGAGTTGGTGGGCAGCGCCACCTGGCTCAGTTGCGGGGTGCTCTGGCGGGAGCCGGCGCGTGATAAGTGCTGCGGCACCATGCCGGGCGACACCACCGCGCGAAATGGCGGCCGGGCCGTGGTCAGCGGGGACGACGGCGAGGGCCCTGCGGAGCACTGGCTAGCCTCCTCCATGACCGTGTCGCCCGTGCGCGGAGGCAGGGGCGGGCGGGCCAGACGATCGACCTCAAAATCCGGTGTCGGTGCGGGCGCGAGCAGCGGGGGTGTGGAGAGGGGAGAAGCAGGCTCGCGAGAGGGCTGCCGATCAGGGCACCGCTCGCCCATGTCGGTGCTTGCATCACGGCTCACCACTTGCAGTCGATGGGCCGGGTAGCCGGTGGAAGAACGCGTCGCAGCGACCGTCTGGCTGCTCTGTCGGTTGGCCCCGGCGAGTGACTTGGCGGCAGTGAGAGTATCACCGAGCGGCTTCGGTCGTACCACTGCCGCCGCCGCGGAGGAGGAGAGACAGACAGGTGGTGGACTGGCGGAGCGACTACTTGGCCGAGAGGAGGCCTCGCGACTGGCGCTCGTTGACTTGTGTCCGTCAGTGGCTCGGCGTTCGGCGCGCACAGGTGTGCCAGAGACGCTGCGAGGGAGGCCTCGTCTCTTTGCCGCGTCTGTGTCTGTCTGTTCACGCCGGTCGGCCCGCTCTGCGCTCGTCATGTCCGCATCGTTGGGTGTGCGCAGAGAAGGATCGCGTGTGAGCCGCTTCTTCACAGGTGAGGCGGTGGAGGACGTGGTGGTGCTGCGAAGACCACCGTCGATGGCCTCGAGCGGGAGTTCATCACGCTCGCGCTTTCGCTGCGCATCAAGCATGCGACGAGAGCGGCTCATGGTGCAACGTGGAGGAGAAAAATGAGCGAATAGAACAAAAAAAAAGCAAGACAGCAAAAAGAAAAGTCTGATTGGCTGGTTTATCACTATAGCGCTAAGAAGAGGCGATAAGGAAGCGTGTTTCTATTCGGATTTGTCTGATTGGGTGGAAGAGTTCCAGAAAAGGAAAAGAAAAAGTACGCCAAGTACGCAAAACGGAAACGGAACTGATGACACGAACCTCGTCAGGCGCAATCTACATTCAAGTATTTTCGGCAGTGGCAATGGAAAAAGAGACAGAGGGGAGAGAGGAGAGGGGATGACAGGTTAGTGTGTTGATGTCGCGCATGGAAAGACGCGGTAGAGACCAAGAAGCACACGGTGTGCCTGTCCTTGGTCAGTCGAAAATGAGTGGAAGTACAAGGCTCAAATATGATGAGATCGTTTGCGTGTACGTTGTGCTTGCTCGTGTCTTGAAATGGTTTGTTGTTTTTTTTTTTTTTTAATTCGTCTCTAATGCATGCACGCCAGTATGCCTGGTCTTGCGAGGCAGTCGAATCTAAGAGAAAAAAAAGAAAAGGGTGGTTTAGCATCTACAAGGTAACATCAAGAAATGGTCGTAGAAAAAGAGAAGTATCATCGCGCTGGATTGCAGGTCTCACTAAAGCTCCCCTTGCAGTTGAAGCAGCTCTGCTGGAATGCAGAACGGTTCGTGCGCGAGAGGCGAGTGATGCACCGCATGGCACAAGCCGTGTGCCAGCTCCAACCACTGGCCCACACTCGCGGACACACCATCAAGATCAATAACAGTTGTCGTGCTGGCAGTGGTGGATGTATCAGCCTCCGTTGTTGTCGATAACAACGGGGCAAGCGCGGTGTAGCCACAACAGCACAACAAGACTGCCTTTCCGGCCCCGCCTCGGAGCTCCTGCAGGAAGTGTGACAGGACCCCGAGCGATGACTGCGCCGTGGGTTGCTGAACCTCCTCGCCCAGGCAAGATGAAGCCGCCGAGAAGCCATCTGTGTGGCACTTCTTGATGCACGCGGCGAGCTCTCTTTGTGCCTGTGCCGACCAGTGTTGCCAGCGCGACACGGCGTCTTCCTCACAGCGATGTGCACTCACCAGCGCCGCCGCAGTAGTTGGTGGAGTGCTCGGTGTGAGCACGAGGCGAACCACTGAACGGGCACAGCGACCACGCACGTCGATGGACTCGACCGTGACGAGTGCCACCACGCCGCCAGCCAGCGACGTCGAGGACCGCGTCGACGAGGCTGACGCGTACGACGAAGACGAGGCGGAGGCCTGTTGCAGGTACGCGCGGAGTCCATCCTCGCGACGGCGCCAGCCACGCTGCAGCAGATGCGTCACCTCCTCCACAGTCGCCACCGGCACCGCGCTTACTAGGCCCCCAAAGCTGTCCATGGCCGCCCGGGCATCCGGCGCGGTGACCCAATGCGGGCTCCCAAACACCGGCACGAAGCTCTCTGTCACGTCTGCAGACGTACCTGTGACACGTGACAACGAAGAAAAAGAAGACGAGGAGGCTGCCGTCGTGCCGGCCAGCAAGTCGATGGTCGCGGTATCACCACCTGTAGGAAGCGGTGGGTGTAGCTGGAGGAGCGAGAGGCGCACACGGTACTGGGTGCTTTCCTTGCGCGCGACGGCCAGCACAGTGCGGACCAACTGCACGAGAACCCCGCCATCCAGACTCGATGACCGGTGACTGGGTCGGGTGTGAAACAGCGCCCTGTGCTGTGTCTCCGACGAGGAGGGGCCGGCCACAACAACCGTGCAACTTGTGCCAGCGACCGCCTCGCAGGCGATGGAGAAGAGCACGTCATCGAGCGCGCTCGGTGTGTGTGCTGTCTCGGCCAAGCTGTCAAGCCTCATCATCGAGTGCAGATGCGTCTCCGCTGGACGGGATGCCACTGTCGATGTGAGAGAAGGATGAGGAGGGGAAGGGACGTGCGAGGGCTGCACAGCATCGACAGTGTAGCAGAGGCCAGTCGACGGCAGGTGCACCGTGTACGGGTCCAGCACACGCACCCTCGTTGAGGCCTGCTGCACGTTGGCAACAGGCTCCGGCGTTGGCAAGCGAAAGCGCGATGATGACAGTGATGCGGCACGTGTTGGAACGGCAGAAGAAGGTGTGCTGCCGTTCAGTGCGTCAACAGACTCGCGCAGCGCACTGTCTTCCGGGAAAAACACAATGCAGGCGCGTTGCAGACCTTGCAGGTGTGCCTCGATCCGGTGGAGCCGCTTCACGAGAGTGCGCGACCCGGCGAGTACATGTGCATCGTGCTCGAGGCGCGTGCGCAGGGTGGTTTGCGCCTCCGCCAGCGCCCGTTGTCTCGCCGTGGCTTCACGCAGCGCTTCCTCGAGCGCGGCCACGCGCGCATCCGCAGTGGCACGCGCGTTCTCCGTGTCCGTGAATTCGGCCAGCCGTGTCTCGGCGTCGGCCTCCATCTGCTCACACTGCTCCATCAGCAGCAGCCGTTGCGCGCGGACAGCCTTCAACATGTCCAAGTCAATCTAATGTGTTGTTGTGTATGGGCACAATTGGAGCACAGCACTCTCGGAGAGAAGTGAGAGAATGCCGAGTCTGTGATTACAGGCAGCGCGGCACGAAAGAAAAAAAACAGAATAGAGAAAAAAAGGGAAAAGGGGGAGAAAAGGGACAATGCAGTGAGTGGTGGGTGGGTGTCGCACGACGGAGTGACAGGGAAAAAGAGAGGAGTGGCAGACAGCAAGAATGTCTGCATACAAAGATGAAACTACACCGCGCAAGTTCCCTGCACACCGAGAAGGCTACACAGGTGGGGGTGCTCGCGAGATGCAAAGCGAATGTCATTCCGTTTGGGAGTTGTGCTTTGTGTGCTTTTTTTTGTTTTGTTTTTGTTTTTTGTGTTTGTTATTCCGTCCAACCCCACTACACGCAGCCAATCACGCAGAGGTGGATTGGTCGAGAAAGATTGCCGCGTGGGCAATGTGCACATGGAGAACGTCGGAACGGGAACATGCAGAAAAAAGCGACGAGTACACACGAAGAAAAAAAACAGACCGCAAACGAATAAATCTGTTGTCGGGATGGGAGAGTGTCGCAAGGTGCACTTGGTTCATCGACTTTCCATGCCGCAATGTTCGGATGTACGAGGCACAGCAAAAACGGAAAGTGCAGTGAACAACGAAAAACGAAAAAAAAAAGAGAAACGAGGCGAGCAGTGCAAAACAAAGCACAAGAAAAAGCATCTATATATATGTTTGCACTTGAGAACAGAGAAAAGAACAAAAAAAAAAGAGATGATACATAAATACATCAACTATATATAATGGTTTGCCTCGTGCGTGTGTGTGTGTGTGTACTTGTGCGAGATGAACGCAGGTGCTCAGCGCATCTTGACAATGCGCGCGACGTCGGCGAGGTCTGTGGTCTCAGGGAGTCCGTGGACGGCCATCTCAGAGGTCAGTTGATCCACTGCACAGGTCGCGCAGCACGCGCTGATCAGACAATCACGCCATGCGTAGCCCATCAGGCGATAGCGCAGACGCACGAGGTAGCGCAGGCGCCATGTGTACAGGGCTGTACCGCAGCCCATGTAGAAGCAGCCTAGTGGACACCAGCCCAAGGTCAGGATATCAAGCACAATCATCAGCGCGAGCGAGTGGCTGTAGTGCCCTTCCTTTCCGAGGAGACACTCGAGACAAAATCGAGTCGGGTAGCGACGACGCTGGCGCTCCTCCTCGAACAGCAAGGCCGTCTGCTGGGCGATGGTGCAGCGGGTGCAGAACAAGCGATTGGCCAGGTAGTCGCAACGCTGCGAGGAGGCATCCTTGTCCTCCCCTCGACGGTGCCGTGGGGAGGTGTCACCGCGCACATCGAGGAGCCCACCGGACATGCGCGAAATGGAGAGATCGTTGGTCGGCGATGACACGCCCATGTCACCGTCCTCGTTGTGGTACGAGAAGTGCGTCGTCGTGGTGCTCGGCAGAAGCGGGTTGGGGTACACACCGGGTGTCTCAGTGACGTAGATGCCGGTGTGGGGCGGTGCGTTCGCTGGCACCTGGCGATGGTGGGCAGTGGCGCCGCTGGTGCCACCGCGGTGGGCGCCCATGGCGAGCAGGTCCTCCATGTCCATGTTCTCTGGTGTCATGTTGAGAATGGCGAGCAGATTTTGCTGCTGCCGAACTTTTTCAGACGGGCCGGCGTTGGCCAGATCAGGCCGCGCCGACGGACACGCGGATGACGCCAATGTGGCCACAGCCAGCGCCGGTGGCATCGAGGCTGGCTTGCAGCCGCAGAGAAAGTACCCAGGGCAGCGGCACAGGCCCCCCGACCAGTGCTCGCGGTCCAGCACAGAGACCGTCGTCAGCAACGGCGGGACCTCCAACACCACGCGCGGGCGGCGCTGAAATTCGTCGTGGAGACGACGACGCGCCGCGTTCTCGGGTCGGTTGCGCTCGACCACCGCGCGGTCTGGCGCCGACTGGGCCGCCAATGCCGCGCGTGCGGCCGCTTGTGCGGAGGCCGCTTGAGCGGTCGCTGCCGCTACCGCCTGCGCGTGTGTCATCAGCGGTGCGGCGCCGTTCTCGACCAAGCTCATGCGCGAGGGACGGCGAGGCCGTGGATTGCCAGAGGGGTCCTCCGTGGAGGCTTGTGTCGGCGGCGAGGGGGCTTGGAGAGGTGGTTGGGCCGGTGCGCGGACTGTTCTGGGTGTGTCGCTACGGGCGACAACATCCATCTCCTGGTCGTTCTCTACGCCACGATGGGCGACGGCACGCCGCAGGGCCGCGTCGGCGTCTGCGGCATCTGACGGGTAAATGACGCGGTACTGGCTCGGTGTGGCGGGTGCGGTGGAGGCGCGCGGTGTTGTTGTCGAATGGGCGGCAGTGTGCCTTTGCATGGTGACTACTTTCCCGTTGTTTTTGTGTATTTGTGTGTTCAGTTATTGCGTGATCTCTCTGTCGCTCTCGCTCCAGTTATCAGGCTCTGTTTGGTATGTGTAGGTGGCTGATTGCTGATGGCGTAAGTGTCTTTCGTGGTTGTCTCACACAAAGAGAGCGAAAACAGAGAGAAGAAAAAAGCAAGAGTAGTAAACCGCACAGGAAACAAATGTGGGGGAAAAGACAGCTAGGGTCAGGGAAAAGAAAGCACAATGTGCTAAATTGAGGGAGTAGGCGTGAGCACGCACACAATCAGCAAGAAGAAAAAGATACGAGAAAAAAATGTGAACCAATGCACTGTGCGACAAAGGAGTGCGACACTGATAGTGTGGCCGTCCGGTGTCCTTTACGACAGAATCTCTCCGAAAAGAGGGTAGCTGGGTGGGTTCGACACGTGCAATGAAAAAGAGTGAGAAAGAGAGACACTGAGGCAGCAAGAACAAAAAACGGAGAAAAAACTAGCGAGCAAGGTGGTGAGCAGAGAGGCACCTTTCTCGCACGCGAATGAGGAAGTTCCTGGCGACAGATAAGGTACGAAGTGCGGAGTGGTAAAAAAGAGAGAGGAACTGGAGGTGGTGAAGTGGTGTGCTAGGTGCTGTGAACAGCTGTTTACTTGCGTGAAACGCGGAGGAACACGGTGAATGAGAACGTGAACATCTCATCGTTGCTTCTCTTTCCTCGCAGACAGTCTGATGGTGCACGAAAGAGAGAACGACAGCGGTATTCGTTCTGATGTTGGTGTTGTTGTTGTTGTTGTTCTTATGTGTATTCTTCATACGTCTGAAAAAAAAAATAGTGCATCACGCGTGATTTGCTACTGACTTTCCTTGAAACCGGTCTGGTTGTGCGTCGCGCGTTCTGAGGTCTGAGAAGTGGGCGTAACGCGAAGCATTCGTTTCTAAATGGTCATCACTCAGTGTGTGTGTCTGTGTATGTGTGTGTGTGTGTGGGATTGTCACTCCTCACTTCCATGTACTGAATAGTGTGCAAGTACAGCCTAAAGCCATTGATAAGGGAATGCAACAAAGGGAAAATCAAATCAAAAAGGAAAAGAGCAATAAAGCATCGAAGCCCAGTCTTGACTGTGGTCAAGCACGCTAAAAGGACGTTGAGGAGCCTTTTTTTTTTTTTAAGCAACGAAAAGGCACAACAACGGTGTTTTACTGCCGTCGGCAGAAAACAAAAAACACAAAGTAAAAAAGTAACACAGAGGTGTGTGCGTGTGTGTGTGTGTGTGTGTGTGTGTGTTACGTCATCGAGTTCGCGCCGTGCTTAACGCATTCAATGTCTTGCTCGGTCGGCGAGGGCAGGGCACTGATCACCATGTCGTCCGTCTCTGTGGGCAACACGGGTGCGAGCAACGTTGACGCGATGTCGTATGTGCTTGCTGCGCGGTTGTGAACATCCTCCTCCACCACCGGCTCTTCCTCCTCCCTCTCCTCCTCCTCGTTGGAGGCCAGCGCCATGCACGGCTCGTCCTTGTCGCGTTCTTCGTCCGACTGGCGAATCACGGGGCCTCCACTCGGTGGGAGCGGATGCGTGTCCAGCGTGACCCCGTCAGACGCACGCTTCGTCACCACGTGAATCACGCCCGGTGCCAGCACCATGCCTTTCGCCCCCCGCTCCGCCAGCGGCGAGGCAAACACGGGTTTGTGCGCCGGCCGTGCACGCGGCGGTGTGTCCTTGGACGAGGTCGATGTGCTGCGTGTAGCGAGCTTGTCCTGGCGCTGGCGCTCCTCTAGCAGGCGCCGGCGCTGCGCCTTTTCGTGGAGACGCTGGAGGTGCGTCGCGAGAGGCACGCCGACGAGACGCACCGGAGCGGGATGGCCCGCGTCGTCCGCCGCCTGCTCCTCGTTCGCCGCGGCTTTCCTTGCTGCCATGGCTGTGGGGAACCGCGCCTGGTTCCACGTTGAGGGGCTGCCGGGCACAAACGGCTCCACGACATCCTCAATCTCGAGCACGTCCTCCGCGAGCACGGCGGGCGACGGCGGCGCGGCGGCAGAGGCGGCAGAGGCAGCAGACCGTGGTGAGCCGTTCTTTTCGCCGGTGGGCTTGTCGCTGCTGATGGCCGAGGGCAGAGCACTCCCGTCCGTCACCGCAGTCGTAGTGTTTGTGGTGGGTGTCGATGTTGATGGGCGGCTGACCGACGCCGAGGCCTTGGAGACCACGGCCCCCCACCATCGGGACACAGTGTTGGCCACCGATGGTGATGGAGCCGTGACGGCCGCTTGAGCAGCGTCAGGAGATGTGCTGGTGACGGTAGACGGTGTGAGCGAGGGCGGTGCTGAAGGGTCCGCACTGGGCTGCGACAACGGTGTGATGCTCGCAGCTACTGATGTTGTTGGTGGTGGTGGGGGTGGGGGTGTTGCTGTTGATGTTGCTGTCGTGGTGGCTGAAGGCGGAGGAGGAGACGCAGCGGGCTTCATGCGCGGCGAGACGTTCGAGTGCACCGCCACTACCGCCACGCCTTGCACACGACCGACGCCGCCGCGTTCCCTCGTGGGGCTGTTCAGAGGTCGATAGCTGCCCTCGGCACTGGCCGAGGCGCGCGACGGCGCCGGCTCATGTAGATCGAGCAGCACCGCCTCTGGCACGGGGATGGTGCCGCTGATCGGGATGGCCGTGTTGACCAGCGCGCTCGCCGCCTTGCCGGTCTTGCTGTAGATGGACGTCACAACAGGGAAGAGGTACGGGCCAATGGAGGCCATCAGCTGCTCGTTCGTCAGATCCACCTGGCCCTCGAGCGTGGCGACAATCGCACTCGCCGTGGTCGCGCTGGCGGTGGTCGGCGACACCGCCTCCGCTGACGATGCCGTTGACTTCTCCCGCGTCGCGGCCTGCACGGCACTGGTGGGGAAAATGTTCTTGTCCACGGCCGCCGCGGTCGGGGGTTTGAAGCCTGGCACGAGAGTGTGGTAGAGCTGCTGGCCACGCAGCGGCGAACCACCAACGGCGCTGGTCGTGGCGGCCATATCCGCAAAGGCGGTCACAATCGCGGGAAAGAAGGCGGGATGGAAGTAGTGGCCCATGCTCTTGAATACAAGCAGCCGCGCGTGCGGCAGGCACTGCGCCGTGCGGTAGCCATGGATGGGCGGGACGACCACATCCTGGGCTCCGTGGATCACCAAGCTGGGGATCGTCATGGTGCGGAGAGCGTCGTCGCGACTGGCGGTCCGGCGGAGCGCGGCTGCCTGGCGGACGAGTCCGGCACCGTAGCTGTTGCGCTCGAGTGACATGAGGAAGCGATCCTTCAAGTACGTGCCGTCCACCGGCAAGGCGTGCGTGAGCAGGTGCCGCAGCGAGTTTACGCGGAAGTCCATGAGCTCGTCGATGGTGCAGCCCTTTGGCGGTTGCCGCAGCATCCACAGCTTCACGGACATTTGCGGATCGGGCAGGTCTTGCCCGTTGGTGGAAGACATGAGGCTCGTCAGACTCATGATCCGGTGTGGGGCAATCAAGGCAATCATCTGTGCAATCGCGCCGCCCATGCTGATGCCGAAGACGTGCGCCTTTTCGATGCCGAGCGCATCCAGCAGCGCCAGGCCATCGCGGGCCATGCTTTCGAGCGAGTAGGGCAGCCGCTCGCCAAAGAAGGTCGCCCATTTATCGGGCAATAGCAGCCGAGGGGCGACCACACTGCCAATCTGCTCGACTTTTGTCGAATGACCAATGTCGCGGTTGTCGTAGCGCACAACAAAGAAGCCGGCGCGTACGAGGTCCTCGCAAAAAGTTTCATCCCAGGCGTAGAGCTGCATGTTGAGGCCGCACACGAGCAGCACGACCGGGTCGCCGGCCTCGGGGTCGCCGAAGCATTGATAGCAAATCTCAATCGGGATGCCGCTGCTCTTGCAGTCGCGGACGTACGTTACCAGCTCCTCGCTGCGCGGAATACCAGATGGCCGTACCGGTGCAGGGGTCTTGGGCGATGGTGGTTGCGTCGGCGCGGAAGCAGAGGTGGGCATTGCGAATCAACGTCTCCAGCCAATGGGGAGAGCGAGAGCGAGAAGAAGAACAAGAAAAAAGAAAAAGGTCACACGTAGGAAAAGAACGCTGCGTGATGAATGTAACACACACAATTTAAAAAAAAAAAAGTACGATAAAAGGGGCGGATGGAGATTTTTGCTTTTAAAAATAGGAGAGAAAGAGTGGGTCAAGAAGAAGCACCAAACGTTTCGGTCAGATTCGCCGCACGATCAAGTAGGTCTGCGACGCGTCCAAAACTCTGTGACGTACTTTTTTTCTCTTTCTGCTCGTTCACCTCTTAAAGAGTCGCTCTCGCTATTCTTCGGTATCCTTTTGCTGTCCCTCTGATGTTCGATGCGCAAGGAAGACACAAAGGAGTAAGGGGGAAAAAAAGGTAGTGCGCAGAAAAGAAAAAAGCAAGGTGGTACCAAAAAAAAAGAAGAAAAAAAAGAGGTTTGTTCAAATGGTGCGATATGCTTGTAGCGGTTACCCTGGGTGCAATAAAATCCAGACGCAAACAGGTGGAGGAAGGAGGAGGAGAAGCAGTGAGAGTGGGGAGCAAGATGGTGTTGGTAAAGACAGGGAGAAGAGGGAGAGACACATCGGTCAGCGAGTCTATCCCAGCGGTCACGCGCGCAATCGAAAAGCATCGTCTGAAACGCGACGCAGGTCAGATCCGTTCCTGTGCCAGTGTAAGGCATGAATGATAACGGGAGGAAAGCAAAAGCTGCAGGTGCAAAATACAGTGACAGATGCGCGTATTCCAACGGGTTTTGGTATCTTTACAGGCACCATGTAGAGAATCCACTTTCTTGTTTACAGTCCGCGTCTGAAAGAGCCGTGTTTCGAAAAAAAAAACTTCACAACAGCGGACACGCTCTTGGAATCGATGATATTCTACTGGACATTTGTTCGTTTTTCTCTTCTTCTGGTCAGCGTCGGTTTCATTCGTCTAGGTATCGGACAGTTGGTAATTCAAAAAAGAAAAAGGAGGGAAAAGACGCAAAAGTGGAAGACAGTTGTTGTCGTGCGAACCGATGCACGACTGCGTGGCAAGAAAAAAAAAGAAAATGAAGAACGAAACAGGAGTAAAACGTCAAAGAGAAAAATGCAAAAAAGGAGAGAAAAAAAACTGGTTCAAAGAGCGTGAGGAGAGAACGCACATGCACGCGTCAATGTACTTTTACTTTACCATACTGTCATCTTTCTTGTTCTCCTTCTTTTTTTTTTTTTTACAGCTCGCGCGGCATCTCTCCCATCTGCGCGTTAAGTGCAATTTCGTCCGCCAGCGTGCGGAATGACTCCGCTGTGAAGTAGTGTCCCATGTCGGGCAAAATCACAAGCTTCGCACCAGCGAGTGTGGCGGCGAGCTTCTTGCCGTTCTCCACCGGAATGATCGGGTCCGCGCCACCATGCAGCACAAGGATCGGAATGTCTTGGTTGGCCGCGTTGAGCCAGCCCCCGCTGCGTCGCCGCTTCCCCGCTGCGACCGTCGCCGGGGATGTTGACTTCGCCGTCTCCGTCTTGGCGGTCTTGTCGGTCTTGGCGGCGCTGTTGCTCAAGGCGGGTGGCGCAGGGGTGGTGCCGACCGCAGAAGGACGTGGCTGCCCCTTGAACAGACCCAGAGCCCAGTGGTACAGGTCCTTGGCGAGCGCCACGTAGCCGGCACCACGAATGGGCACGAGTCGTTGCTGCATGCGCGGGTTGACCTTCTCGCGCAAGGCCGCCGTGCGATCGCCGCCACGCGCAATTGCAGCCAAGTGGCGTCCATGACCGGCTTCGTAGTTGCACCGCGTGTGCGTGAGGAGCAGCCCCATTCGGAACTCGTAGTGCGGGAACTCGTAGTTGCCCACCTGCTTGCTGAAGAAGCGTTCCTTCTGGTTGATGACCTCCTCGATGGTGTTGTTCTTGGGCTTGTCGAGCAGCGCCAGGAGAATGTGCGGCTTGGGCAGGGGCACGCCCGACGAGGTGGAGTGCATGCACAGACTGCGGACGCGCTCGGGATAGTTGAGGATCATCTCCTGCGCAATCATGCCGCCCATGCTGCAGCCCACCACGTGTGCGGCATCCACCTTGAGGTGGTCCAGCAAGCCAATCGCATCCGCAGCCATATCCTTCAGCGTGTATGCCAGCTTGCCCTCGCCCAGCGACAGCCAGCGCGGGATGCCGAGGCGGACGATGAACGGCGGCTTGAATTCGTCGAAGTGTGTCGAGAGCCCCACGTCGCGGTTGTCGTAGCGAATGACAAAAAAGCCGTGCTTCGCGATCGAGTGGCAGAAGCGCGAGTCCCAGTACGGCGCCGGGCAGCCGAGGCCCATGATGAGCAGCACGCACGGGTTTTGGGCATCGCCGTACGTGTTGTAGCAGATGGTGACGTCCTTGCCGGAGCTGGCGCAGCGGCCAACAGGTGCGAAAAGATCGACAGGGGCCGGTGCCCACAGCTTTTCGCAGAAGGCCTTGTCCTCGGCGGACAGCTTCAGTGTCTCGTAGATCGGCGGGTTGCGTGCGGACGTCATCGATGCGGTAGTCTGCTTAAAACAGAAGTTGAGGAGGTTCTGTGTATGTGTGGCTGTGATCGGAAAGTGTGTTCCACGCTTTCACTGTTTGATCAGTGTGCGCTTTTGTTTCTTTGTGTGTGAGTGTGTGTTTGAAGCTCCGGGTTGTATCAGAGTAGACGCCAGAGGTAACGATAAAGTGTAAGAAAAGAGAAAGAAAGGAGAAGAGAAAGAAAAAGAAAAACAAAGGTGAGCAAACAGCCGTTTGCAATCGATAACGAGCGTGTGGGGTAGACAGGTATAAATCTGTTCAGGGTAGCGTACCTTTTTTTTTTTTGTTTATGACGCGAGAATACAGATGTTCAAGTTGAGGAATAGGTGAGAGATGGTGAAGAAGAAAAGTTTCAAAAGGGGGAAAAAAAGACAGTGAGTGAGTTGCTTGCATGACAGCAAGTGGATCAGGAACGAGAGCCAATGGCTACGCGCATCCCGTTGTCCTCTCGAAGTCAGTGTGGCTGCGAAGGAATCACGCAACTGCACAGGCACACAAGTGGGAGGGAGATGCCATCGTGAAATCTGCAGGAGATGGTGCACCGAGAGAAATCTGTCGTTTCTTTTTTTTTTCACTTGTTTGCTTTGACGGCTTGCCTTTCACAGTTGAAAAGGGGAGGAAACGCCTGCATAGTTTGCGCCGCGAGCGAATACGAGAAGGAAAGGAAAAACAGAGAAGAGAGGAAACAAAAACGCCGAAGTCAAATAAAAAGAACGATAGCGAGTGTGCAAGCACAACCTGGAACAAAGAGAGAAAAAACAGAGAACAGATTATTTCAACTTTTTGACGTTGTCAGTGTTGTTGCGTATTGGGTTTTCTTCCCTTTCTTTTTTACTTTCTCTTTCATTTTTATTGTGTGTGTGTGTGTGTGTGTGTGTGTGTGTGTGTGTGTGTGTGTGTGTGTGTGTGTGTTTTGTTGATTTTGTTACAGATGAGAACGCACAACCGGCGGTGCGCCAGGCCCGCTCGCAGCCGCCCTGGCACGCTCGCCCTCCACCACCACACTCTGCACGGAGGTCAGGATCTGTTGCCGATACAGCGGCGGGAGAATGTGCCCGCAGCCCTCGAGCCAGACCACGCGACTCCCGGGAATGCACTCCGACAGCTCGCGCGCATTCTCGGCCGGGCAGATGGAGTCCTTCGTGCCCTGGAGAATCACCGTGGGGACGTAGCGCGGCCCCGTCGAGCCCGATGCCGCTGTGCCCGGTTGACTGGTGATGGCGCAGCGCAGTGCCGCTCCACGCGGGGAGCTGTTGAGCGTCGCCACCACTTGCCGGCCACTGCCGAGCACGTACAAACTGCGCTGAAAGGCACGCTCCATCAACCGCAGCGTGCCCGCGTGGTCGAAGCCAATCTTCTCCTTGTCGCCGGCGAGCATGTCGAGCAGCTTCGTGAGGGCCTCCGCGTACATTTTCGCGCGCGCCGCATCCCGTTCCTTTTCGAGGCGCTGCTTTTCGCCAGTCGTGCCCGCCGCCTCGATGATCGGCTTGTACTTGGCGTAGATGGACGACCGCGGCGCACATCGAATCATCGACAACATCGTCATCATAGACGGCCACTTGACACCGTGCGCATCGCTCGTGTGTGTGGCGAAGAGCGTGAGGCTCGCGACACGCTCTGGTGCGCGGATGGCCATGCATTGGGCGATCATGCCACCCAGGCACATGCCGACAACGTGCGCGGTGCGAACGTTGAGCGCGTCCAGCAGACCCAGCGCATCTTTGGCCATGTCCTCAATCGTGTATGTTTCCGGAATGACACGCTTGCCGGGGTTCATCGCGGCGTAGGCGAAGCGCAGGTAGTCCGGGGCGTGCTTGCTCTTCTGATGGTCGTCCGTGCCACCGGCACTGCGGTTGGTAGTCGATGGTGGTGCGGCCGCTGCTGCCGCTGCCCGTGAGGCACCGCGACCGCGGCCAAAGACATTGGACAAGAACGATGACACAGGCGATGCCGAGGCGCGCTCCGCCGGCGCCTCCTCCTCCTCCTCGCCGGCGTTGGATGCGTGCACCGCCGCTTGTGGAGAGGTGCTCGGCGTAGCGAAGGGGCGGTCTGCGTCCTCCTCGACGCCGTCGCCGTTCTCGTCGTCCAAGTGCGTGCTGAGTCCGACGTCCCTGTTGTCAAAGCGAATGACTCGGTAGGGACCCGACTGGGCCAGGGCACTGCAGAATCGATCGTCCCAGAACATACCGGGAGAGGCGACACCCATGATGAGCAAGATCACGGGGAGCGGCAGCGCGGCGGCACCGGTGGCGACATCCTCCGCGGTTGGTGCGGCGCTGCGATCGTCCTCGCGTGTCATGCCCTTGGGCAGCGTGGGCTCGGTGGACGGGGTCGTCGCGGCTGCTGAGGGCGGCGGCAGGCCAATGAACTCGTTGTAGCACAGGTGAATGTGGCGCTTGGTGCGTTCGCAGGTGCCCACGTGGGCGTGCTCGTCCTTGGGGTGTTGAACCGCGAGAGGGAGCATGCTTCTGTCGCGAACGGCGAGTACTGCTGCTCAAGCTGTGGCGTTGCACACGAAAGAGAAAAAACTGGCTTGTCGGCCTTGCGGTTGTGGTTGTGGTTGTGGTTGATGTTTCTGTTTGCGTTCGAAATGCGATAAATAGGAATCACGGTTATCTTTTTGATGTTTCTTGTTGATGCGTGGTTGTCAAGAGTCCTTGTTGCGCGGATGTGTATGTGACTGATAGGACAATGAGAGAAGGAGTAAGAGTGAGAGAGAGAGAGCGTGGAGAGAGCAAGCGGTGTAAAAGAGAGAGATAGCAGGTAGGGGTGCGCTGAGGCAAAAAAAATATGAGTGGAATGACATCGGCAATGGCAAAACCATCTTCGCCGGACACGACAGAGAGGAAGCCACCTCGGTGTTGGACCGTGCGTGAAGCGCGCATGAGTTTTCTGTGTGTTGAAAGGAGGCAGGCAAGCCGTCCTCCCACCGCATGCCCTCATTGCATCCAGCCTGTGGTGTCTGGTCGGTAGTCGCTACAGTGGCACGTGGCGATGAACTATGGAGCCCATCCAACTGCTTTCTGTTTCGCTTGCACACGCCCATATTGTTGCTGATGTTGCTGTTTTCTTGTTTTGTTGTCAACGCATTTTAGTTTGGCCATGAGTGGGTTCATGACAATTCGAACACGGTGAGAAATCTGTCAGTGCACATCAAGTTCGCAATACATAGTTGTTCGAAACGCATAGCCGAAGGAGAAACAAGAAGTGAAAAAAGAAACAAAGAAACAAAGAAAAGAAACAAAAATCAAAAATTGTACGAAGAACAATTCGGGGGGAAAAACGGATTGGAGAAGCCTGCACCAATGACAAGAACGGCATTCAAAACGGGGAAAAAAAGACGTCTATGGAGATATATATACAGTGGTTGTTAAAAATGACGATGAGCAGAGAACTGATTTGGGTTCACTGATGATAATAAATAGAAGAAAAATAAAGGAGGTGAGTGGAAGCCCAAGCGATCATTCTAGTTTAACCTAATGATATATACGTGCAATACGTGCAATTATTATTTTTTCTGCCTACATCGTGTCCACCAAGAAGAATAAATAAGACAATTCCGCTCCATATGTACACATGGTATTTGTTTGTGCCGCCACGCTTAGCCACTATGAAATAGTCGGAAAAGAGAGAAACTGCGAGTTGTGCTCGGCACCTGAGTGACTCAATGCTATGTGTTTGTGTGCGTGTGTGTACCTGATCAGCAGTGACACTAGACAGGGTGCCGGCACACAAGAAACAAAAACTAAACTAAAGCTAAACCATGAAAGTGAGCCGAAAGAAGGGGACCGGAAAAAAAAATTGTAAGATGTCCATCACTGCTGTCAGGAACAGCAGTTGTGCGATGTTGGCATCCATCGCTCGTGACTTGCAGGTGTGTGTACATTTCTCCTTTTTGTGTTTTGTAGGTGTTGCTCAGTTGCGCTATTGTTCTTCTTGCTTCGCGTGTCAAGGTACCTTTGCACATTCGTCAGTTAGGGGCTTTCCAGACATTCATTTTTTCCTATTTAGCATGTCACATGCTGTTAGTGTCGGTGTGTGTGTGTGTGTGATGCCTTGAGGAACACTTGGGCACAAACAGAGCTGATGCGGCTACCATGCACATCACACGCGACGCACCCAGCTGAACGCAAGCACGATCATTCCGGAGCTCGTTCCAACCCGCGGTGACAAAAAAAACAGGAGGAGGCGAGCACCATGGTCTGTCTGTGTGCACTACATTCAGTGGACTGTGTCGAGCTGGTCATGTGTGATGCACTGTTCTTCTTCTCATCAGCGAGTGCGGGTTTTTTACAAAAGTCATACGGAATTGGTGAAACCAGAAAAAAAAGAGAGAAAAAATGATCTAAGCACATGTCAGAAATTCTTGTCTTGAGAATTTGTCAACTGAGGTGAGAGAGAGAACGTGGTGCCGAAGAGAGGCGCGCAGTGAGAGTAGCAGCGAGAACAAAAATGCGGCTTTTGTTTTTCCAAGATAAAAAAAAAAATCAGTGATCAAGCACCAGTGATCAAGCACAATCACGGACAAAAAGAGAGAGAGAGAGAAAAGCTCATTGCCTAAATCAGAGTCATCGTCAGACGAACAAAAGAAAAAGGTAAACACACAGTTTTCGCGCAGTTACTACAGGGACCCCCGAAGTGAAAAAAAAAAAGAAAAAAAAACAGAGGGAGATGAGAAAGAGAAAGAGGTGGACGGCAAATTTGGCGCCTACAGCGTTCACAACAAAAAACAAAAACAAAGATACGCAAGATGACGCAACAAACGAAAAAAAAAACTAGAAAGAAAAAAGGAAGCAAACTGCCGTACTGTGGTGAGGAACTAGCCTGGTGAAGTGAAAACAGCAACAACAACACGAAGAGAAGAAGACCCCACTACGGTAGTCGCAAACGAGTTCTTGCCTTTTCCTTTCCTTTGAGTAAATGGAAAAGAAAGAAAGCTTTACAAAATGACAAATGCGACGAGCACGTAGAGTCTACAAAAAGAAAGACATGAGCCAGAAGAAGGGAGGCACTCACCGTACCTGAGGGGAAATGTTGCCCCTTTTCTGTCTTCATTTCTTGCTGATTTTCCCTTTCCTTCAGTGTCTCCGGCTGTCCCACATCACTCTATACATAGGTCTTGGGCACGCAATTCTCCGGGTCCTCAAGGGCGTCCTCGGCATCCACCAGCATCAGCTCTAGTTTGTCCAAGTGCTTCTGAAGCATGGCCTTCTTGGGTCCAGGCTTCGCCTTGGCTAATTCCTCCTTTACGCGGGGCAGTGATGACTTAGCGTAGCTCGTGAAGACACGCATGCTACCCACCTTGGGCTTGCGTGTTTCGACCTTGCGGAAGCGATCGAGCGTCGTGAGGTAGGTGGAGATCTCGGGGTTCGCCTCGGAGCTGGAGAAGATCGCACACGAGTGCACGGAGCGGTGCAGCACAGAGTAGAAGAGCGCGCGTGGCTCAGCGGGGTTCTTGTCGAGGATGCGGTTGTAGTGGATGACACCATCGCCCACGCCGCTGGCAAAGATGGAGGAGATGATGACATCCTTCTTGCCGGTGGAGGTGCTCGTGCGGACCTGCTTGAGAACGCAGGTGACGAGAATGATGCCCTGCTCGTCACCGGGCTGTCGCTTCTTGCGAGCCAGCTCCAGCGCGGTGTCGAGTGTGTCGTTGAAGTCGCTGGCGTCCTCGAGCTCAAAGTACTGGAGCCCGTGTGCGACGTTGCCGAAGAGCGGGCTTTCGGCCACGGTGAGCGACTGGAAGGGGCGCGGTGGGTCGGCCAGCAGGTCCAGCACTTGATCGTCTTGGAGCAAGCACATGGACGTGGTGAACTCCTTCGGTGAGCTGCTGGACTGCATGCGGCCAAACACGTTTTTCACCACCGTGCGCAGCGCGCGCCAGGTAAACCAGGCGGACGGATTGGAGGCCTTGCAGTCGGCGTCCGCCATGATCATGCCGACGTTGTTGCCCATGACGAAGTTCTGCTGGAGCTCCTCGAGCGATTCCGCCATGACATCGATGTCGTGCGCCTGGTCCACGACAATGACATCACGCATGTCGTACTTGGTGACCTCGTCGTTGCCGGGCTTCTGGTAGCGCACGGTGCTTCCATCGAGGTCGAGGTCGCGGTTGCGCTTGCTGCGGTCGAGCAGCAGGATCGGCTTCACGTTGTTCACCAGTGAAGGGTCCTTCTTGGCCTCACGCTTGTTCACTTCCGGATCGCCGTCGCGTTTGTACTCCGTCTGCTCATCATTGGATTCCTTGTTCTTGAAGTACATGCCCACGCGCTTCTCGCTATTCTTGCGGCTGAGGTTGCCGACGCTGTTCTGGCGACCCAGTGCCTGCGGTTCGCCCTCGTTGACCTTCTCCTCCTCCGTCTTGCCGGTGCGTCGGTTGGGATTCGGCATGTTCTGTGGTTGCATGCCGCCGCCACCGCGGGCAGCCATCATGTTGTTGCGCATGAAGCCGTTCACGCCGTTGAGCATCATTGGAGGGGCCATGGGCCGCGACATGTTGTTGAAGCCTGTGTTGCTGACGGGCATCCCGTTCGGCACCCCATTCGGCCTTCCGTTCGGCATGCCGCCGGGTTGCAAGGAAAGTCGGCGTTGATCCATCATACCATTGTTTTGGTTTTCGTAGTCGTAGAACTGACCAGAAATGGAGTACGTGCGGGCAATCGACGTGGCGCTGTCCTGGCGCTGTAAGCCCGCCGCGTCAGAGCCGTAGTCGTAACTGCTGCCCCCACCCGCTGCCCCACCCGCCGCTGACCCGTTTGTGCCGGTGCTACGGAACGAGCTCGCTGGTCCCATGCTGCCAAAGCCCATGAGCGAGGACTGGCGCGCAAAGCTCCCGTTGCCTGCATCACCGGAGGCACCACTGCCGGCGAAGCCTGTTGGACCGTACGAGAAGGTGCCGCTGCCGAGGCCGCTGTTGACGCGATACAGGCTGCCCGCGTTGGTGCTCGCGCTGCTGTAGTTGCTGGTGTTGGCGTACATGTTGCCCATGCCGGGGCCTTGGTGGAAGCTGCCGTAGCCGAACCCGTTGCTCGCCATGGAGCCGTAGTTGTTGAAGGGCGGATACTGCTGCATCATGGACGGCACGCGAGACACGGGCTGCCCCGGGGCCTGGCGATCCTTCAGACGACCTGTGAAGCTGGTCCCGCGCGCCAGCTGCTGCGTCTGGCTCGTGGCGGGCGAGGCCGAGGCCGGTCCTGCTGCACCGCCAAAGGAGGCATACTGGCCCGACATGCCGCGGGTCATGAGCCGCTGCTGCGGATTCTGCGGATTCGGTGGCTGTTGCGGTTGTGGGGAGGGTGATCCGTTGTAGCCCATCGGGGGCATCATGCCCATGTAGGGGCCGTTCATCATGTACGGCGCGTTGCCGTAGTAGCCGCCGTACATAGCTAGAAGAAAAAGAAAAAAAGAGAGCGAGGAAAAATGAAGTGACTCTAAAGAGAGAGAGAGACAGAATGAAGAAAGAAAACACGTGATTCGGGTTTGTTCTTCTTCTTGACGCGTTTCCCCAAAAAAAAAAAGCCAGACGCGCCGCAAGGTAGAGTCCGTGACGTTCTTGGAGGGAGAGAGAGAATATGTATTGAACACGAGGCTTTTTCAGAGGAAAAAATCGCTGTTTTTCAGATACTATTTTCAACCAAATGTCTGATTGGTACTCAACAGCTGGGTTGCCTGGGGATTTCACAGTGACGTAAAATGAGGAATGGGAGAAAAAGATGTTGCTGTTATTCTTTATTCTTTATTCTTCCTTCTCTTTTAAATGGAATCTGAAAAAAAGGAAAGAGGAAAGGGCAGAGCCTGAATGTGGTTGGCACGAGCTTTTGTAAATTGTGTTCACAAAGAGAAGAGGGAAAAGCTTGTTGTTGTCAACTTGGAGATTCAGCCTAAGCTGGTGAGTGTGGTGAATCGTGCAAGAGCAGCGCAAGTCGCGTGATTGTGGGCGTGTTAGATGGAGAGCGCAGAAAGGAGAGAGAAAGGGAGGTGTATAGGGAGTGAGGGGGGCAGAGAGGTCAGAAGTCGGAAGAAGTGCTGTACAAATGGGAAACAAGACCTCACCGGCCTCGGTTGTTTCCTCATGCAGAACGCTCGGGACGATTGTTTCTACTCGGCTCCTGTTCACTGGTACGCATAAAAAAATGAAACAGCAAGTCCATTTAAAAACGCTTCACTATCATCGGAGCCACCATTCAGTGCTGCCTCATGCAGCACCAAGCTTCGTGAAGAGAGATCACACTGTGTGTGTATGTGTGTGTGTGTGTGTGTGATATTTTGTTATTGTTGTTAGTATTTTTGAGTGCGACATGCGGAGTTTCTCACTCTATCGCAGCTTGGTTTCCTAGTAACGAATCATCATTTCATTTCACATCCATCGGTTTCTTAGCGGTGCTTTCTGTCAACCCTCTGTCTCTCTCTCTCTTTCTCTCCTCGAGGAAATCGACTGCGTGGGCATCAAGAAAAGAGCAAGGCAAAAAAAAAAAAAGAACATGGCGGGGTCGACGAGAGAGAGGTGGATGTACGCGATGCACGCACACCACGTCGGCAACGCTAACGACGGGCCTTGACAGCCTCCATGCACAGCGCGTCGCCACCCATCCAGCGGTGTTCGTTGTCCCTCTTCACAACCTTCTCATCGTCCATCTGACAGTATCGCCAGAACGCGGGCAGTGTGCGCAGGTTGCCCGCACCATAGTAGCCCCGGAGCACGCTCAGCCAAGGGTTGGAGAGCGCCTCCTTCTCCGTCACCACGGGTCGCTGATCACCGGGCACGTACGGAGGCGGTGTGTAGGGCGCGATGGACGCGTCATCGGACTGCGCGCGCGTCATGTTGTACGCCTTCTCCGCGTCCTCGAGCACCTGCACCCACGGCTGCGAACGTTGCAGCAGGTAAAGTGCGCGCCTCTCCGACTGCTCGCGCATCGCGTTCTGCGCGGCACGCACATTCTCCGAGAACTTGGGCGTGTTGGGGCGGCCGTAGTGGTGGAAAATGTTCGGCTCGCCGGGTCCGTAAATGTCCCAGCCTGAGGTCCAGAGCCGCGCCGAGTACAAGATCTCCTCCCCGTCGAATAAGTACGGCAGGAAGGGGTCAAAAGGAACGTCGAGCGCGTACTGGGCATCACCGAACATGTAGCCCGCCGCCGCGAACGCCTGCAGCACATTGTACGGGCGCGTCGACATCCACATCGCACCCAGCTTCGGCATCGCGTTCGCCAGCACTTGGCCGCGGCACATGACCATCACATCGCGTTTGGTGAACTCCTCGTACGGCTTGGCCGGCGTGTAGCCGTTCGGGTAGTGCGAGAGAATGCCGCGCGTGGGGTTCTGGAAGATGCGGCGAATCATCTTGTTATCCCACTCCACGGAGAAGCGAGAGTGGCTGTCGATGACCATGAAGTAGTCCTGGTTCATGTAGAAGAGGCTCGTGATGTACCGACCGAACGTCGGGCCCAGCGCCTTCTTGGGGGATGACAGACGGCGCGTCACGCGGCAGCCGGCGAGCGCGGGGGAGGGGCTCTGCTGGACACCGCCCTTGCCCCGTCGCAGCTGTGGAAAGCGCGTGTGAGACGCGTTGGCCGTGATCTGCAGAATGAACGCGTCGCGCGCGCGCTCGTGGCGGCCGCCGATGCAGCTCATCACCTCGTTCTTGTAGCTGGGCAAAAGAAGGATGGAGGTGGGCGGTGTGTCTGGGTTGAGCGTGCCGTTCCGCTGCTCTTCTACCGCCTCCTCAGTCGTGACAATGGGGATCGCGGCGGAGGCGGCAGGTCGCGCCATGATGTCCGGCCACAGCATGCCGTACTTGCGGAACAGCTGGTGCTTGTTCACGCGCGTGTCAGCGCCTTGAGGACCCCACATGAGCTTAATCACCTCCTCGTCCGAAGGACCGTCGTCGATGATCCGGAGACAGTCCGTGTCCGCCCCAGTGCGCTCCTCGCTGACGCCAACGTAGATGCGGTGAGGGTTCCTGGCACTCTCGAAGAGGGAGCGCAGCGTGTCTGCGCACTCCGGATCGCGATAGGCCGCCAGCGAGACGAAGATCGACGCGTCCTGCAGCACCGTGCGCTCCGCGGGGCTCACCCATTGAGGAATCTGCAAGTGGTCGTTGGGCATGGTCAGGCCCTCCCACTTGGCGAACGACGGGCCGCCCTCTTCTCCGGAAACGGGCGTGGTGCGATCGCGAAAGTCAATGCGCGGGAACCGCATAAACAGCCGCTGGTCGGCAGAGGCGGTCACAATCTCCGAGTCCGTCAGAAACACCCTCGTGCTGTCCGCCGGGTGCACGAGCAACGGCGGCTCATCAAAGTTGAGCGCAATGCCGGCTCGGTGCAGCTCCTGCTTTGTCGGAAACACCGCGAGCTTGGTCGGGTCTTCGGTGCCAAAGTCATCCGGCACTGTGGAGGAGGGCTTCTTGGCCGTGTCGCTGTCCGGGGAGGGGACGGGTGTCTGGCGAGGGGCGGGCTCGTTGCGCGGGAAGGGTGCGTTCAGCTTCACGGGTGCGTGCCTCCCACTTTCGCCGGACGGCGTGCTGATGAAGGCGCCGAGGAGAATGATGATGAAAAAGATGATGCCCACACACACGAGCACAAACAGCTTGCGGTTGCCCATGGCCCGCCGCGACAGCTGAAGCTTCCGTTGCGGTCGCATGTATGTTTTTTGGTGCTGTTCAGACTAAGTTGACGATGTTGTTGGTTTTGATCACACCGCAGCGTGAAAGACTAAATGCAGGCGTAGGATGCACTAGACGACTGGGTGCGAGAGAGACTGAGAGAGAAAGCGAGCAATTCGTGGTAGTGGTGACGAGGATTATGAGGGGAATAGGCAGAAGTAAGAGACGCGTGGGAGTGCAAAGAAGCGCAATCAAACAAAAAAAAGGGGGCGATGATGCGCTCAAGGAAACGACAGAGCTTCTGTCGGCATGGATGTGTCCGTTCAAGGAAGGGCGGGAACGTCAAAAATACGGGCTGGATAGTTGCTTTCGCAGCAACAAGGGAGCTGGCCTAATTCACATACTTCCTCACCACGTACTTCCGTCGAGACAAAATGTTGTCTCCCAGTTTGTTGTTGTTGTTGCTATGTGCCGTAGCTTGTGCGTGCTGTTGAAGAAACACGCAACCCGTGAAACTGTAAACAAAAAAGTTGTAATAAATGCAAGTCGATAGGATGAGAAGAAAACCCAAGGAAGAACAGCACGAGACGCACCTCTGTGCGTGTGTGTCATGCCCATCTGAGTGTCATCTGCGCTGATAAGCTGGTCCTTTTCCCTGTCCGTGTTTGGTGCGTGGCCCGACATGGTCAGCGGACGTGAGCGACTCAGTTGCTGTCGTCCTGGCTGCCTGTGAGTGCGACGGGCTGCATCGATTCGCGCTTGCCCGCCAGCGCCATCTGTAGCGCCACTTCCCCCACAATGGGATCGTAAAGTTCTCGCGGAAGCGTGTGACCCATGCGACTAAACAAGACCAGCCGTGAGCCCGGCATCAGCTTCGCCAGCTGCACGCCGTTCTCGTACGGGATCATCGAGTCCTCCATGCCGTGCAGGATTAGCACGGGCAGCTTCGGGTGCGCGGCGACCATCCGCTTCAGCGCGTCGACGCGGCTCGGGGCCCGCTGCGTGGCCCACACCTGACGAAGGAAGGCCTGCTTGTCATCCGGGGCACGCATCATACCAATCTCAGACATGCGACGTGTGTAGGGCACGTCGAGCGCGTAGTCGCCCGTGTACCGTGCGGCGTTTCGCACCTTGTAGTCAATCATGTCCTCCATGCTGCTGCTCGCCGGCTTCTCGAGCATCGCCAGCGACATGCTGAAGGACTGCGGCTTCACGTCAGGGCCACCGCTGTGGGCGTAGAGAATCGTGAGGCCCAGGGTGCGCTCAGGGTGCTGGATCGCCATGGACTGCACAATCATCCCGCCCATCGAGCCGCCCATGAGGTAGGCGTGCTCAATCTTGAGGCTGGTGAGCAGACCCCAGGCATCGCGCGCCATGTCCTCCACGGTGTACGGCGGCGAGCCTTCACCGACGGACAGCCAAGCAGGGAGCCCAAAGCGGACAATGTTCGCCGTGGCGATGCCGTCGAGGTGGGTGGAGAGACCCACATCGCGGTTGTCGAAGCACACCACAAAGAAGCCGGCGGCAACGAGGGCCTCGTAAAATTCGCGGCGCCAGAGCAAGCAGGTGCTGCCGAGACCGGAGACGAGTATCAAGCACGGGTTCGCCGGGTCGCCGTGGGTCTGATAGCAGATGGTGATCTCCTGACCGGTGCTCACGCAGCGGCCAATGCAGGCGAACTTGTCCTCCGCCAGCGGCTTGCCGAGGCGATAGGCACCCTGAGGCGGTGCGGACGCTGCCATGATGCAACACGAAGTAAAAGAAAAAAAGAAAGAGGTGGCAATGAAGAGCAATATTGCGTGAATTAGCTGCAAAGAGAAGAAAAAGAGAGAGATGAAAACGTAGAGACCAAAAAAGGAGGGTTGAGAGAGAGAGAGGATCAGGAATGGGAAGAGAGGGTGGCAGAAAACATCAATCGGCAATAGCAAAGTGTAGCTCTCGTTGAAAGGAGGAATAAAAACGGGACTGTGTCTGCATTCGATGTCAAGCTGGGTAAGACATCAGTGTGTCTCAGCCCTCCTCAGCAAAGCACACACATAGACACAGATGGGCACGCGCTGTCGATGCATTCCTTCGGAACAGTAGGTGGACTGATTCCATCTCCGCTGAACCTCGTCACGGCGTTTTCACGGTTTCTACTCTATCCCACATACATGTTGGTGTGTTCAGGGTTCCCTGTTTTTTTGTGATTGTGTGATTGTGTGATTGCATGACCCTACAACATATATACCACGATAGGCGCGAAACAGACACGATATCTAGTCTGTCAATCGGTCGCTTGCTCCAATACGTCCTCTCACCTTTCTTTCTTCTTCTCTGTTTCGCATTCCGCTCTGTGACGCCGATGGGCTACCACCACCGAGGCGAGCTGCCGCGGGCGAACTGAGCGAACCGATAGGCATCCTCCAGCAGGGCGGCATCGCGTCCTGGCTGCTCGACGAGCACGACCGGCATCTCCGCCGTCAGCTGCATCGATACCATGGGATTGCCAGCGAGGTGGAACGGAAGAACGGGCAGCAAACTGTTCAGGTCGCCACTCGCGTACGGTGCGCAGAGCATCGGCACCACAAGCATGTCCACGTCCTGGAAGTGGTCCTCCGTGACCCGCACCACCTCGTCGCGTGTGCGCAGTGCGCGGTGGTAGGCGTACTGGGACACGCGCTGGCCTTCATCAAGGAGGCCAAGCACGTCGGGCGGCAGTTCCTGCAGCACACTCGTCAGCAACGCCAGCGTCGGCGACGGGGTGGCGACAGAAGACGGGGTGCTCGTTGGCGTGGCTGCCGTCACCCCTCCTGCGCGGGAGGGGGTGCTATCGTCCGTCGCCGCCGCGGAGGCAACGTGCCCGAGCAGAGACTCACTGGCCACTGCGGGGGCCGGTGCCGCTCCAGAGGTGGCGCCGTGGTGACTCTGCATGTCCATCAGCCGCGCGGGCAGCAGACGGTTAAAGGCGAGCGCGGTCTCGTAGGCGGCGATGGTGCGCACAGCCTCGCGCACCTCGAGGAGATCCAGATCAATCGCGAGCGGCACAATCTCCATCTTGCGGTCCTTGTGAAGCGTGCTGCGGGTGTAGACCATGCGCGCGAGCTGGGTGCGGAAGGCCTCCGCGCCGCCGTAGCGCCCGGCACAGAGCCCGTCCAGCCAGTCGGACGGGTAGCCCACCGTGAGCTCCACCAGAGGGGTGCCAGAGCTGCGACCGGATGACGATGCCGCCGCCCGTGTGCCGGCTGCCCCACCATGGCTGGTCTTGTCAGCCTCGCGACGGGCTGCGTGTGAAAACGGCCACACGCCCGATGACAGCCAGCCCGCGTCCTCCTTGACCGCGCCGTCTTCCGCATCCTCCGCCGGACGGCGCGTGGCCCTGCGAAAGAGGTGCCGCCACCAGCCCGGGCTCGACGGCAGGCGGCGGTACGACTCGCGCATCGCCGTGGCGTTGTAGTCGCGCCAGCCAATATCAATGTCAGCGAGGCCGCCTTGCACGGGCTGCGGTGACCAGCGCGTGTGGCCCTGCGGACGCAAGGCGCTCCGCTGCGTGTCGGAGCCGGTGGTCGTTGACGACTGTGTCGGTGCGACCTGCGCGTGGTGCTGAAGGTGGAAGGAGACGTGGCGCGGCGCAGCCGGCGCGGCGGGGGCCGGCGTGCGTGCCGTGTGCTTCTCGGGCTTCAGAGAGAAGACCTCGCGTGAGTCCGGCTGGATGGTGTAGTTGGCGGGGCTGTGGTCGAGAATGCCGGGGTCGGCGTACACGTGCGTGGCGGCGGAGGTGCGCGGGTCGGGCCCGGTGTTGGCATCGTGCGAGCGCTGCTCGAGCGGCATCTCCGTCATTGCCTCGCTGGCGTCCGTGTACGTCGTCTGGCTGCGCGAGGGGCTCTCCTCGTGGGCGGCGCCTGAGGCCAGTGAGACCGAGTCGCCTCGGACGGCCTCCACGACGCCGGTGCTGATGGAGGCCGTGTAGCTTTGCCAGAGATAGAGCAGATCATCCACCGTGCCCGCCGTCACACCGACCGTCATGGCGGCAATGGGCATCTTGAAGTCGTCCGTGAAGGTGCCAAAGGTTTGCGCGGTGGGCTTGAAGCCGACCACGTCCTGCCCGGCACAGCTGCTCAGTGCGGGCGGGCCCAGCAAGGAGGTGGTGAAGGCAAAGTGGCAGGCACCGCCGACAATCGCCTCCGCACTGCGCTCGCGGGGCCCAAAGCAAGCGCCATCGTTGATGGAGAAGGGCGTGGACGGGGCCAGCTCGCCGACGATCACGGCCCCGTGTCGGCGCATCCACGCCACCAGCGGCACTTCTTTTTGCCCGATCAGCTGCCGCAGCACGGTGCTGTCCGAGGGCGCGAACTCACGCACGCGCAGCACGGCCGAGACGGCGGCGGTCAGTCCACAGAGCGCGTTGTCAGTGTCGCCGCCGGCCGAGTGGAGGGCGGCCTCGGGGAGCACCTGGGAGAAGCAGCCCACAGTTTGGCCCTCCAAAGGCGTCGTCCCACTCGCAGCGCGGCCTGTGGCTGTCGCTGCGGTGGTATTGGTGGGGGCCGTGGTGGAGGCGGAGGTGGAGGCGGAGGTGGCCGTCACCTCCACCGGCGTGTCGCGCGTGGTCGCAGAAGTAGCGACGGTGGCCTCCACAGACGCGGTGCCCTCGGCCGCCTTGGTCGTCGCGCTTGTCATGGTGGCATGCACAGTGGGCTGCGCGGGTTGAAGCAACAGGGCCGCGGCACGGCCACGGCAGTCGCTCAGTGCCTTCAGCGTATCCGCGTTCATCTCGCCGACCACACCAGTACGAGGACGGGTGGAGCTGGTCTGTGAGGCCGGGCTGGTTGTGGCTGAGGCCCGGGCCCCGCGATGGGTGCGCTGCTTCTGCGCGAGCTTGTGCATAAACTCCCGCACGCCCTGCCGCGTGGGGCCGGTCGCTGCCTTGCTGGTTGGGCCCATATGGTGAACAGAATCGAAATGCACAAGAGGGAGGGGGCGAGGACCCAAAAAAAAAAAGGTAAGTAAGGACAAAAAGAAGTCGTTCACCAGACAAGGAAGTGAAAACAGACCTGAGCAGTGGTTGTTCGGTTTCTTCATGCAAACGGAAGAGAAAAGAAGAGAAACGAGGAGGGTTGATAGGTGGAGGAGCAGATGAATAGGCGCGTGTGTGTCGGGGAGGGGGATGTGTTCACGTTGCGCTCAAGTGTGTGGCAATCATCTTTGGCGAAAGACGGGAAAATATCAAACAGTATAACACATCGCTCTTCAGCTTTCCTCGCTCTGCCTCTGTCTTTGGTGTGGTGTCTACTCGATTGGTGTTGTTGTGTTTTGATGTCAACGTTTAGGATGATTTGTAGTTTTCAGTTGTTTCTCTCAAATACTCTATTTTCTCATCTTCAGTGCATACTCATAGTGAGTTGTTTCTTTTTCTTTGTGTGTGTGGTTGATGTGGTTTGTGGATACCGGTTACCAGTGTGGTGCCCAACGCTCCCAGGTGTGCGGCGTGGCGGCCGAGCCGAGCCAGTGATCCTCCGTGGTGGCCATGGCAATCAGCTGCGCCGCGAACGCGTAGGCGCTGTCGGTCGTGTCGCCGGCCGCGCCGGTATCGGGATCGGCCTCCTCCAACGGCGCTTCTGCGCTGGCCGGCATCGGCGACGTCTCCGCCGTCCGTGTTGCCGCCGTCTCGGCGCGTTCACCGTCCCTCGGCTCGTCTTCCGGTGTGGCGGTCGTCTGCGCACCCATCTCGGGCACGCTGTACGCGTCACGCAGTCGCTGTCGCAGGAGCGTGGCCTCCTCGTCATCGTGCCGCGTGGCGCTCTTGATGATCGCCAGGACAGTTCGTCGAGACGCGTTCTCGGCATCAGGCAGCCGCACCAGCGGGGCATCGTAGGTCAGCTTCATCTGCAGCGACACGCTGTCGAAGCAGGGGCTGCGCCGTGCCTCCGCCGCGAGCGCCGACGTCGTGCAAGACCGGGCGGGTGCCCCTGCCGGTGCGGTGGCCGCGAACGGTCGCATTCGGTCGAGTCCCAGAGACGCCACGCCCGTCAAGTCACGGACAAAGTCGTAGAGACTGAACAGGCACTTGGCCGCGCAGGACTGGTACATGCTGTACGGGGTGCGCGCAGGCAGGGCGGCCATCATGGCACCGGTGAGGCGAAAGAGAGAGGGGTCCGTGTTGGGGAACGGAGACTCGAGCAGACGCCGAGCCAGCGCGTGCGTGTGCGAGCCCGAGGGGGTCGCCGCAGCCACACCGACACCCGCAGCCGGCGTGTGACCGCCACCGGTGTGCGCGGCGGCCGGCAGCATGTCAAAGAAGCGCGAGACCAGCTCGGGGTCCACTTGAGAGCTGCTGGTCGGCGCGACGGAGGCCTCTGCTCGTGCGGGGGACGAATGATGGTGGGCCGGCAGAGAGGCGCGGGACGGGGCGTGGCGCAGCGTGAAGCGGCCGAGACGATGGGAGGCCACGCGGCCATTGGTCGTGTCGACGAGGAAGCAGCCCAGCTCGCGCTGCTGCACGTCAAACATGTAGCCCAGGATGCACCACTCCGCCAGCTCCTCCGTGTACGTGCGCTGCGCATCCAGCCATTTGTCCACATCCGCAGAGCTGGAGAAGAAGGCATGGTAAAGCGCGTCGTGCTGACGTGCGGCTTCGGCGCGGTGCAGCACCTGACGCAGGGCGTGGGTGCGCTCCGCCCTGAGTGCGGCCAGCGCGCGTGTGGCCTGGGCAGACTCGCTTGTCTCCAGCACCAGGGGCAGCGCGATCGGCACAATGCCGGCGGCGGCAGCGGCAGCGGCGGCACGTCGGCGAGACCCGGGCAGCGGGGCCGACGGGGAGGACGTGGGGCCGTCTGCTGCAGTGGGACTCGCTCCTGTGCTTGTGACGGTGGTGGTGGTGGCAGGGGTCGTCGTCGTCGTCGTCGTCGTCGTTGTGGTCGAGGGACGTGTGCGGAAGGCCGGCCGATCGTGCAGACCGAGGCTGGCCCCGCTGTGCGGCGTGTGCGGCGAGGACAAGGGCCCCGCTCCGCGACTGAGTGTGTTCGCCTCGCAGCGCGCACGGGCCTGGGCGAGTCGCTCGCGATAGGCCTCCACGACGGCGCGGACGTCCGTCTCCAGCCGCGTCAGGTACGTGTACGGGCGAGGAAGGTGGCTATAATAGAAGTACAGCGCCTGCTGCGCCTCCTCCATCGGCAGCGATGACCAGACCGTGCGCGGTGGGCAGCTGAGGCGGAGATGGCGCAGCATCTCCAGCAGCGGCGTCGGGTCGCCCCTGTCGAACGCCACGGCGAGCAGCGAGGAAAAGTGCGCGTGACTGCAAAGCACCGCAAACAGCGTGGCCTGCGAGGCGGCGGCGGCGGCGGCGCGCGCGGTGCCGAGCTCTTCCGCACCTGTCTCCTCGTCAGGAACAGCGCCTGACGTGATGCGCATGGCCGTGATGGTGGCGGCCGCGGCCTGCTCCGTGCAGAGGTGCTGCTCCCACTGCTGCATGAGCGCGTAGAAGGAGCGCGTGTTGGCGGATCGATTGGCAAACGTCTGCTGGACAGCGGCGTGTGTCGCGGTCGCGGTACAGTTGCGGTAGGCGTCGTGCATCGCGGCAGGTGCGGCCAATCGTGCAGATGCGACGCCGCCCACCGGAAAGACGGTGGGCAGCTGCTGGGCAAAGCTCGTCGTCTCGTGCGCGGGGCTGTGCGGGAGCTGGGTGAGGTAGTCCTGCACGCCGAGCGGCACGACCAGAGGCCGGCGCAACCACATGAGCGGCATGTGCGCGAGCAGGAAGCTCGCCGACGACTCCATCAGCGTCGAGGGGAGAATCAGCGTCGGTGATGCGGCCGGGGCGGCGAGCTGGGGGATGGAGGCGCTCTCTGCGCGGGTGTGCGGGCGGCGAGGACGGCGTGTGTCCTTCGACCGTGCGCGGTGAGGAGGGCTGCCGTCCGACATGGACGAGGACGACGGTGACCGTGTGCCGCTGCTGTCACTGCTGCTGTGGTGGCCGCTCTTGTAGGTGGTGCCCATGACATTGACCATGCTCATGGTGCGCGCGGAGGCCTCGTCACCACCACCGGCAGGCCCGTCGTCCGCGTCGGCCACGGGCTCCGTGTGAAGCTCAATGTCGGTCGCGTGGTGAAACCAGATTTGGTAGCCGTTCGTCATCATCACCTGGATGATTTCCTCCGCAGCGAACTGCGGCGCGCGGTGGCCTGGGGCGATCGGGTGGCGTCGCGTGTAGTGCACGGCCGGCAGCGTGGATACAGCCTCACCGAGGCCTCTGCCCCCTGCCGTCCCTCCCCCACCCCCACCGCCACCACCCGCACCGCCCCCCGCGTGAAACGTCGGCCTCGCGCCACCACCGCCATTGCCGCGGCGTGCGTCCGCGCCACCCAGGAAGGGATCCTCGGCCTCCTCGACTGTCCCACCGTCCGCGTCGTGGTGGTCGTCATGGGGCTGCTTGGACCAGTTCCGGCCGCGCGCGCGCGTGCCGTGCGAGGCGCGCGAGGAGGCCCGTCGGGTGGTGCTACTCCGCGCGGCGTCCGTGGTCTTCGCCGCGGTCGCCGGACCGGCCGACGTCGTCCAGGCCCAGGCCGCCGGTGTCGCGTTGGCGGGCTCCTCCATGCGAAAGGCATTCGGCAGCGACCACAACGGACGCGGGAACGTGCAGCCGCGCAGCGAGGCCGCGAGCTCGGTCGCCGCCGCGGCAGCCACCAAGGTGGGGCTAGTGCGGCGGGTGACGCCGGCGACGGCGGCGGCGGGGCCCTGCGCGAACTGGCAGAAGCGCAGCGTGTCGCCAATGACGGCCGCGTGGCGCGGGCTCAGCGCGGCGAGACGCTGCACGATGCCGGACTGAAGCGCGAGCAAAGGGAGGTGACCGTCGGGTCGCGCGCGGGACGAGCGACGGCGCGATGGGCTCGTGCGTGAGCCCGCTCCACCACCGCCCCCACCGCTGGAGTAGCCATCCGTGGGGGGACCGGCGGAGAGCGGCCTCGAGGCGGGCGAGAGAGACGGCGAGGACACGGCCGCCTTTCGCGCAGACGGATCATCCACGTCGATGACGTGACTCGTGGGCGTTTCCACAACCACGTCGGTAAAGCGCGCGTCGTCGGTGCAGATGGCACCGTCGGCGTCCGGTGTGCAGAAGGACACGGTGCTGTGCGGACGCCGGAGCGAGCGCGTCAGGCCGGCCCCGTCTGCCGCTGTCGAGGCGGCGGGTGCGTCATCGCCCGCCTCAGCAGCCGCACCGTGCGCGGCGAGCGAAGAGTGCGGCACAGCGGCCTGGGCGTGGAGGTCGAGGCTGCTGCTGCTGCTGCTGCTGCTGCTGCCGCCGCGGCCCCTGCCAGCGCTGCCGCGCACGGGCTTGTCACAATCAGCCGAGGCGGAGAGGGGCGTAGAGCGCGGACTCGTCGGGCCGTTCACCTCCGGTGCCTCGAGTGCCGCCGGTCGCCTCGCCGCATCCCATGTCGCTGTCGACGTGGTCGAGGTGGTGGCGCCGGGCGGCAGCGCGCTCTCGTCCTCAGCCGCCTCGCGCGAGAAGAGCATGGTGTGCGGGTGCTCGCAGCTGGCGATCAGCAGGTACACAAACTGCTCCAGGAACATCTGCGATCGCGCGCACATGCCCTCCACCGCGTCGAGCAGCACCGGGTGCTGCAGTGCCACCGACATCAGCACCGGTGCGATCGCCGCCCACTGAGCGACAGCCGCGCCAGAGTCAAAGTCCAGTGCGGCAAAGCCGTGCGCTTCCGTGGCGGTGCTCGCCTCCTCCTCACGCTCCGCCTCTTCAGCAGCAGGACTCGCCTCGGCGGGTGGTGTTGGGGCGGTGGAGGCGCGACCACCACCGGCCGCAGCCGCAGTCGTCATGTTTGTCCTTCGGATCTGCTCACGCGCGGCCTTGATGTCCTTCGCGTGCGCCTCGCACGTGCTGGCAAGAAAGAGCGCCTTGATGGTCAGATGGGTCGCAGGCAACGAACTGCGCGCGTGCCGGCGGCGGCGAAGCGTCGTGGTGGAGAACGGGCCAAAGCCACCCTGTGCCTGCAGCGCACCGGAGCGCCACATCACACCCGCCTTCTGCAGCGCGCTGATCGCCTTGGTCGACTGCAAACTAAAGTTGATCAGCGTCTCCGGGTCGCGGGTGTCCTTCCACTCCTCCAGAATGGCCATGCAGACATCGAAGAGGAGGTGACTGAACTCACGCCACACAGACGGCACCAGCTTGGTGACGGCAATGGCGTGCTCGAGCAGGAAGTACTCGCGCAGCAAGGCGTCATCGGAGGTCAGCGCCATCGCCCCCTCGCGCAGACTGTCCATCGAGACAGGCGCGGTGCGTCCCTCTTTCTCGCCGTCGACGATCTGACTCGCCTGTCGACTGCTGCTGCGGCCGCTGTGGAGGGGGTCGAGGTCGGACACAGGTGGTGGCGTCGCGGAGCCAGCCTCACTGGCAGACGACACAGAGCCAGCGGACGGAAAGTCCGTGTGCGTCAGCGGCGACGGGTGGGTCGTGAGGCTGGCGGCACCGGTGGTGTGGGTGGTGGTGGCGGCGGTCGTGGTGGAGCCCCAGCGGCGGGACTTGCCCGGTGTGAACTCGCCGGTCGTCGTGCCCGTCATGGGCGATACATCCCAGTCACCGGCGGCAAACGCACTGTGGCTGCCAGGGGCTGTCGCCGCACCCGCACCCGCACCCGCTGTACCAGTCCCGTGGCCGCGCGCGGCGAGACGGCGAGACGCGGCCGTGAGCGGCGACATGGGCATCAGCGGCGAGTGCGGCCGTGGCGACAGCCCCGGCTGCGACCCCCGCTGAAAGAGATCCGAGGCGCGGAGGCCCAGGACGTGGTTCAGGCGACGGCGGCAGGCAATGTTCAGCAGCAGCAGGTTCACCTGATGAGGGGTGAGCGGCTGCTGGCCGAGCTCCGAGACGGACAACATGACGTGTCCTGCGTGCAGGCGGCTGCCACTCATGCTGCTGTGCAAAAGAATCGACTGCGCCGCGTCCGCGAGGCCGGCGTAGCGAGCGCCGTCCTCCGGGGCAGGCAAGAGCGCCGCGTTCTGTGCCCGCAGCAGGTCCGCTCGAAGGGTGGCGGAGAGGGCGTCGTACAAGGTGCGCAGGTGCGCTGGTTCAGTGAAGTTGCGGATGAGGCGCCGGCAGTTCTCAATGGTCAGGGTCCGATGGTACTGTGTCATGGCACCGCCCTGCAGAGAGCGCGAGGGCATCATGTGGAAATGGCGCATCACCAGCACAGCCCGCATGGGCTGGCCCTCGTACTCAATCTGCTCGCACAGCACGCACATGTTGCGCAGCTGCCAGTGCGGTGGGGCCAACGCCCCGCGTGTGCCAAGGGCCGTGAACTGCTGCAGCACGGTGCTGTCACCAGGCAGTGGCCGGCTCGCAATGTTGCGCAGACGGTGGATCGACTCCTCGCGGTAGAGGCGGCCATTCACTTCATGCGCGAGCTCCGCCGGAGGCAGCGCGGGTGGTGCCGCAAAGGACCCAGAGGCGGTGGCAGCGCGAGGCACGGCCTCCCGGCCATCGTACGCCGTCGTCTCGGACTTGTCCGCGTCGTCGGCGAAGCGCTCGCCGTGCGTGGACAGCTCCACAGCGCGGATGCCCTCTTCCAAGTCCGCGACCTGCTGCACAAGTCCGCTGACATCGAAGCGCAGTCGCGTGTGTGCGGTGTGCAGCAGCGGGTACGCCTGCGTGACGACGCTCTGCAAGGCGGCGAGCACGGACTTGGCCTCATCATAGCGGCCGAGCGCGGTGAGCGCGGCGGCGCGCGCGGCGGCCACTTGTCTGGCGAGGGAGAGGTTCTCCTCTGTCGCCGGTTCATCGTCCGCGTCTGTGGTGGTGCTGGTGGGGCGCCCAAGAGGGTAGCGGCTGTCCTCACCGGATGGGGCAGCCCCACCACCACTGGGCAGAGTGGGGGAAGGGGTGGGGGTGCGCGCGGCGAGAAAGCTCGCCGTGCTGCCGGGCAAGGTCGCGTGTGGAGACACGCTCCCCACAAGGCCGGTCGCGTCCATCACCACATCCCATCTGGAGAGAGCGTGGGCGGCGACAGCGACGTAGCTCGCAATGGCCGCCAGGCCCGGTGGGGGCGGTGGGGGCGGGGCGGACCCGGGTACGGCCGTCCACGGCAGGCGTCGCGACCCGCTGGACGGGAAGGAGAAGCTGGTGCCGCCGCTCATCAACTGCGGGCTCTCGGTGCGCGTGGTGGGTGAGGCGGGGCTGCCGTCGACCTCGCCACTACCACTACCCGGAGAAATAGCAGCAGTCGGCGTCGTCGTCGTCGTTGTCGTCGTCCCCGGCGGCGGTGGGGTCGCGGTGCGTGGGGTGCCGGGCGCCATGCCCAGCGGGCTGGACGGCGCGCTGCTGCTTCGGCTCCTCGCATGGCGGCGCAGGGCGTAGCTGTGGCCCCCACCACCGTGGCCGCTCTCCGGTCGCAGCGCCGGTTCGCACGTGCTGCGCCACAGCCGCAGCACGGCCTCAAAGTCAAAGAGACGCATGTAGCAACGGACGGCATCGCGAACGCTCAGCAGGCCTGTCATCCACGCCGACCACGAAAAGGCCAATGACGTGGGCACAAACGTCGTGGTGCATTGCGTGTTCTCGCGCGGCGAGTCGCCCGGCATGTGGTGGCCGAGCAGGTACGGTGGAAACGATGACGTCGACGAGTGAATGCGCACGACCGGCACGACGAGGCCGCTCGCCGTCGTCGTGGCCATCGTCGTCGTGGCGGTGGCATCGCGTGTGGCGCCGCGTGAGAGGCCCTCTTCGCCGGGCGTGACGGTGCCCGAGTCGGGGTCATGCGGCGGACAGGTCTGTGCCGCATGTGCCACCTGTACCGCTTGTGCGGCCTGCGCAGACTTCTGCTGGCGGCGCGCGCGGGCCTCGTAGCGGCGGGCCGCGGCGTAGCAGCTCCCAAACACCTCCAGCACAGGCGCCGGCAGCCGTCGTGGAAGCGTGGGCAGAGAGGAGGGGACGTCGATGGTGAGGGGGGGCGGGGCTTGAGCGTGCGTCGTGTGGGCCGCAGTGCGAGGTGCAACGCCTGCATCGCCTCTCTTGTCGGTCTTGTCACCGCTGACAAGGGCCGCCTTCCCCACCGTCGCGTCTTCTTCTTCCGCCTCCTCGCCGTCGTCCTCGTCGAGGTCCGCTTCCTTCGCCATCTCAACAAGAAGGTCGGGAAGAAACGTGTTGATGGTCGGGTCGAACACTGCCCAAACTTGCTCGGGCTGAACAAAGATGTCGCTCAGCGTCGCGAACAAGCGCACAAGCACGCGCCACTGCGGCGACTGTTCCGCCGCCGTCAGCCAGTGGCGTAGCGCCAGCGGTGGCTGCAGCGCACGATCGGCCAGTTGCGCAATGTAGGCCGGCGACAAGTACAAGTCGCTCACGGGCTTCCAGAGGTGTTCGGGGAAGAGAGATGGACCGTAGGCGCGCAGGAGGTGCGCGAGGCGGGCCAGCTCGCGAGACACCGCGTAGGGCACAAAGTCGACGTGATCATCGGGGAACTGACGCAGCGCGGCCATCACGGCCAGCACCTCCTCAGCTGTGTAGGTCAGCAGGTTGGAGAGCAACGCCACCGCGAGCAGCTCGCTGTAGACCAGGTCCGGCTTGTGATAGCGAAGCAGCGGGACGCACGCCATGACGCACGGCTCGAGGCTCGTCTCCACGCAGAGCAGGCACCAGGACTGGAACCACGCCTGCCATTGGGCCGTTTCACTCGTGCCGGAGAGCTGCTGATGTTGCACAAAGACACTCAACAGCAGACTCGGACGGCTCTCTGTGGTGCCTGACGGAAGCGGCGAAAAGGTGCTGCCGCCACTGCGCTCGCTGCCGAGACCACCCGTGGACAGGTCGTCATCGATCGCCGTCGCCGTGGTGGTGGGGGTGGCACCGGCCGCTGTCGGGGACGGGTGGGCCTCCGCCATGTGCACCTCGGGCCCGTCTGTCGGGGCCGACGACGTCGCCAGCGTGAGCGCAGGCACCGAGGGTGGTCGCGGCATCGTCGGCGACGCCGGTGGCTCTGGAGCGAGCAGCGTGTGCTCTGTGGGACCGCTGCCACGGAAGCTGCGCGTGGCGCTCATGTAGCTGCCGACGCGGAAGGCGGACGTGTGCAGGCCGTGTCCATAGCGCGGGGCATCGCTGTCGTCGGTGGTGCTGCGTGCGCTGTTCATCGTGGCGGTTGCGGTGGTCGCGGTGGCCGTCGTCGTCGTCCGCGCTAGTCTCAGCGAGGTGTGCGCCTCGTGTGCCTCATCCTCCGTCTCCGTGTCAGCTGGCGCGAGCGCAGTGTGTGCGTGATGGCGTGAGCCGCCAAGCGGGGAGCCCGGGTAGCCAGTCAGGCGACCACCACCCGCGCGCTTCTGGCTGCCATCTCCGCTGCCAACGGAGACCGCGGTGGGTGACTTGGTCAGGTTGGTGCTGCTGCTCGCGGTGGCCATGGTGGTGGAGGTGGTGGGCAGGAGCGGGGACGGCCGCAACGACCCGGCCGTGCCGAACCAATCGCGTGGGCGGCGCACGCTGCTGCCGAGCACCATCGGCCGCGTCGCGAGCGGCAGTGCCGTCTGGGACGACGGCGTGTGCCCAGGGAGCGCCAGCGTCGACGAGGAGAGAGAGCTCACCGCGGCACCGGTAGCTGCTAGGGCCGAAGAAGCGGATGGAATGTCGCCGACGGCACCAGCTCCCTCGGTGGCGTGCATGGGCCTCATCGCTGTGGGGCCGGAGCCGGAGAAGCGCGAGAGATGGTGCCCGCTGCCGCTCAGTCGACCTGGTGGCCACAGAGGGTCGACCAGCCCGCCGCCGCTGCCACTTGCGCTGCCACTTGCGCTGCCGCCGGACATCGGGATCAGCACCCCGTGACCTGAGGCGTCCAGGGCAGGTGACTGTGTGGCCTGCGGTTGCGGCCAGTCGACGCGTGTCAGCAAGTACGGCGAGCTGCCATCGAGCTGCGTGCTTGAGGCACTCCCAGCACCGCGCACGTCGTGGCTGGCAGGGAGGCCGGTCTTGGTCGCGGTGGTGCGCTCGTAGGAGGTCACAGAGGAGTCCGCGGTGGAGCCGAGCACGTGCGTGCCGGAGCTCGGCAGCATGACGGCGCTCGCGCTCGCACCGATGCCCATGGCGGTGGTGGAGCCGGTTGCCGTGGCGGCCGTCGCGACGAGCAACGGGGTGGTGGTCGACGCCCACATGCGCGGCATGGGGATCGGCATGGTCGAGAGGCTGCCGTTCACCACCGTCGTTGGCTGCGGCTCGTCGAAAAACGGGCGCGTGGGTGCACCGGTGGCCGTCGTCGTCGTGGTGGCGGTGGTTGTGGTGGTGGTGGGCGTGAGCAACGATGGGGGCGGCGTCAGTGCGGAGCGTGGCGCCGTTGATGGCGCGAGCAGAAGCTCGTCCAGACCTTCGTGAGAGACGGGGCTCACAAAGCCGCGCGTGGCGTGGTGCAGGTGGTGCGGGTGCGGGCTCATCGCACCGGCCGCCGTCGAGGCGATCGTGCTCGGCGTGTACGGACTGGCCAGAGTAGTCTGCGAGCCTGTTGCGCTGAGGTACGTTGTCGGGGATGGCAGCGCACGGCCACCGAGGGCACCTGACGAGCGCGCCAGCAGGGACGCCTGCAACACGTGCTCGCTGGGGAGAAGTGGGGTCGCGTCGTTGCTCGGTCCACCCGCCGTGTGCGGGGCACCTCCGTCGAGCGACATGCCCTCCACGGTCTCCGAGGACGCGGCCGGGCGAGGGCGGCGGAAAGAGCGGCTCCCCGCCAGCGACGTGCTGCCCTGCCTGGGGAGAGGGCCAGTCAGGGCATCGTCCTCGTCGTCACCGGCACCATCGTCGTCTGTGTTGGTGGTGGTGGTGGCGAGGGTCGCCTCCAGTTGCATGAGCGTGCTGCTCGAGGACGGGATGGGCGGGAGTCGTTGGGGCGGCGGCAGCTGCGGCGATGGCATGCGTGGTGCCTCGCCAAAGGAGGACGGGGCCGTGTTGAACCAGATGACCTGCGTGGGGTACGCGACAATGGACTCGAGCTTCCTCGCGGTCATGGTCTGCACCGTGAGCAGCTGGCAGTGGTAGAAGCGAGAGCTCGTGCAGCGGAGGAAGGCCGTGACAGGGCTCTCCTCACCGCCAAAGCGCTCCTGCGTGTATTCGTCGAGCATGACAGTGTACGTGACAGCGTTGTGCGGGCCGCGGGCTACGACGTAGAGAAGGCAGGCGAGCAGGTCCATCTCCGCGACCGTCTCCCACGACGTGTCGACCTCGCGGAAGGGGAAGTAGCGCTCGACGGCGGAGTGGGCGTCGGCGCTGGCAAAGTGCACGCACACGAGCAGCGAGTCAGTGTAGAGCGCGGTCGGCGGGATCAAGCGCAGCGGAGGGATGACCGAGAGCGCCGGGGCAGCGGTCTCGTGGCGGAACCAGCGCAGCTTACGCTCCAGGCCCATGCGATGGGCAAAGCTGCCGACCGGGACGTCACTGTGCGTGTCGTCATCAGCAGCGAGGCCGCTGTGGCGCAGCTCGGCCGGGAAAAATTTGTCTGGAATGTCGGCAATCTGCCTTAGCGCGATGGTGTGGGCTGCGGAGAGCAGACGGAGTCGCGCGAGGCATCCCTTGGCGACGGCCGTGGTGACAGCGCTGGTGTCGCACGCGCGCAGGAACGTCAGCAGGACGCGCGTGAAGACGCGGTTCACAAATGACGCAATCAGCTCGGTGCCGGTGCCCATCAATTCAAGGACGCTCACGGGGGCGAGACTGTCCGCCTCCGCCTTCGCGTCACCGCCCTCTGCGGCCGCCGCGTCGTCGGCGAGCAGCCGCGTCAGGCACGGCATGCGTCGTGCCGAGGCCGTCTCCACCGGCACCGTGGAGCTCATGAGCACGTCATGCGCAATCAGCACACACGTCCCCTCTGTGCAGGTGGAGGAAGCCAGGGGTTGGAGGGCGAGCAGGGTCATTGCAATGGTGTCGTAGACCACCTGCAGCTCCAGAGCCCACTCCTCGAGCCTCTCCAAGGCCTCCGCGGTCGCTGCCGGAGGCCTGGCGTCGTCCTCGACATCCTCCGCACTCTCCTCCTCGCTAATCGCATCGTCGCGCAGGTAGTCCGCCTCGGCATCCGTGTCGTCCATCATGGTGCCCATGAGGTGCCGGGCAGAGGCAGACCGTGCGCTGTCAGGTCGGCGGCGTGCGGAGGGCAGACGAGTGTGCGTTGTCTGTGGTGGGGTCGCCACCATCTTGTGCAGCTCAAGCGTCGCCGTCAGCAGCCGCGAAATCCACACGTCGGCGGTCGGCTGCACGAGATCGGGTACGGAGAGGCACAGCGCGTGCAGCAGCGTGCACGAGTGTTGCACCCTGTCCCGCCGGCTCGGCTCCCAGCCACAGACCAAGAAGAGGTCCAGCAGCGGGAACATGGGTGAGATCGACGGCCCCACCCGCGCGACGAGCAGTCGCAGGCTCATGAGCGTGTTGGCGTGAATGGCGTTGGCGGCGGTGAAGGTGGTCTGCAGGTTCAGCAGCGGCATGTCGACATCGTGGCCCGGGAAGAAGCCCTCGCTGGCGAAGGGAAAGGCGCTCTGCGGCTCCGGCACGGGGCCGGCCGTTCGGGCTGCCGCACCGGTGGTCGTGCCGTCCGCGAGGGTGTGCCGTGCCGAAAGCTCGGCCGTTGTGTACGCACTGCCATTGCGCGGCGCACCACCCGCACCAGTACCTGCACCCGCTGCGCCGCCACGGGCTGCCGCGGTGCCGTTGGCGTCGCCCGGTGCACCGGTGGTGGTCACGTGTCCACGCGCCGTCGCAGCCTGTGCGGCCGGTGATTGCCGCGGAGACCCATCTGAGCCATCGCCCGTCTGCCCATCGCTCGCCGCCGCCGCCGCTGCCCCCGCCGCCGCCGTGTGCGTCAGGGCCAGGACGACGCTCAGCACGGTCGGCAGATACAGGTCGAGGTGGTAGACCGCCTCCGTCTCGCACAGCACCTTCACAATGGTGCCCACGCACGCGCTGAGGCCCTCCGGCGTGAAGTGCACGGTGCGGTTGGCGTGGTCGGAGATGGACTTCATGAGCACGCGCAGCACCATGTCCGGCCACGCGCTGTGCTTAAACGTGGCGAACGCATCTGGCTGCGCGTAGGCCTCCAGAGACAGCTCCATGCTCGGCGAGGCGACGACCTCGGTGACCGCCGTGTGGGCCGCGAGGTAGATGGTCAGGCTGGGCAGCGTCAGGTGGTCCTCCGGGCGGCGCAGCAGCGCCGACTGGCGGTTCAGCGAGGGCGAAAAGATGCCGAGCTGGTAGTCGACGTGCTGCGAGGGCTCGATGGAGCTGATCGTGCCGAGAAGCCGTAGCACGGCCACAGACAGATCGGCGCCAATGGTGGGTTTCTGGTAGAGCAGTGCGTGCAGGGCAGACGCCACGCCCTCCAGCCGCAGCCGCGAATGGGACGTCGTCTCGGTGGACTGCAGGATGGACTGCAGCGTGGCCAGGATCGCGACGGTGAGGTGGACGTCGCTGTCCCAGCGCCCGAGCAGGCGAGACACGAGCTGCACAAACGGATCAAGCAAGTGCCGCTCCGACGGCGCGCTGTACTCGTTCAAAAGTCTCAGCAGTCGCAGGGCACTATGGAGAACCATGCGACTCTGCGGTCCTGCGCGCGGTGGGGCACAGAGAACGCGCCGGGGCAGTTCCAAAATACGGCGCAGATAGAGCGGGGTGGACTTGCTGAGCGCGAGGACGAGCTCGGACAAGAAGAACAGGCTCGCGGCCTGCTGGCCGTGCCGCACCACGAGGTCGGCACGGTGGACCTTCGCCCCTCCCGCCGCACCCCCTGCCCCACCACCACCAGGCAGGCTTCGTCGGTCCTGGGTGGTGCCGCGGTGGTGGTCGCGCGTCGACGCGCTGCCAGCGACGGGGTCGTGCGAGCGCCGGGTGGTGCCGTCCGCGCTGCCGGTGCTGCCGGGCCCGGGGGCCATGGGGGTGGCTGTCGGGGCGGGGGTCAGCGGGTCGGCGTCGAGGCTGCGGCCGTCGTCGCTGAGGCGCATGCACGGCACGCCGTCCAGCTCGCGCAGCAGAACCTTGCGCAGGCGCGGGTATACCATGCTGGGGTTCAGTGGCGCCACGCGGCGCAGCACATTCAAGGCGAGCACGCGATTCGGCCAGTACGCGTCATTCAGTGAGACGAACAGCGACTGCAGCATCTCCTCGTACGGGTAGACGTAGTAGTGTGTGTCGGGCATCAGAAAAACCTGCAGTGCGTGGTACCGCACAAGCTCTTCGGGGTCCGAGGTGGCGACGTCCATGAGCCGCTTCAGTGACATGCGCAGAAAGAAGCTGTGAGCGCGGCCGTGCGCATGGCTAGCCGCGCCGAGGGCCAAGGCGCGCGAACGCACCGCCGATGCTTCCTCGTGGCGTCGCACCTCGCGGAGGCTCTGGAAGGCGTCGTTGGCCTCCATCGCATCCATCCACGTGGTCGCTGCATCACCCGCCAGCGGCACGACGAGGCTGCCCGTGTGGCCGTACGACGAGGCGACGGCCGACGAGGCCGAGGCCGGGGCATGGGTGAGGCCGGAGATGGCGTACGGCAGGAGCGAGCGCGTCGCCGAGCCTTCGGCCGCATCGGCGTCCCTCGGCGCAGCGGTGAGTGGGCCTGAAGCGTCTGTGGCCCACATGCTGCGCACAGGGAATGCGTTGATCGCATTGGTGAACAGGATCGCCTCGGCGCTGCCTGTGAGCGCGAGCGTCGGTGAGAAGACGTTCGGCACCGACCGCGGCGAGGACTGGCCAGGGAGGCCACCTCCATCGGCGCGGGCTGTGCGTGCCTGCTCGGCAAACGCCAGGGCGGCTGCCGACGTCGTCGTCGTCGTTGTCGCCTCGTCGGGCAGTGCGGGGCGTGGAATGAGCAGCTCCACGCTCGTGTTCACGGCGCCGAGGCGGAGGATGGGGTCGCGATGCGTAAAGTACGGGATGCACACCTCTGCCATGACCACCGCCGCACGGCGCAGGTAGAACTTGAAGAGCGAGAAGAAGTGGAAGCAGAGGCGCTTGCGCTGCTGCAGCTCGTGCGCGTAGTCGCTCAGCTCCGCCCGCAGCGCCAGCACCTCCTCGCGGTTGCTCGCGTTGAGGCCGTTATTCGCCGCGTCGTCGTGTCCCATCAGCTCCGCGTCGTCCTGCACGTCGGGCTCCAGCAGCGTGTCGCAGACCAGCCGCAGCAGCGTATCCTGCGTGTCGCGGCGCAGCTCCGTGTAGACGGTGTTGATCAGCGTTGCGCTGCAGATGACGGAGAGACCGATGCGTGATTGGTGGCTCGAGGCGACGTGGCAGAGACGACGCACGCACGGGGCGAGCCGCACGCCGACCTGCGGGGTGGGGACGTTGTGCACGAGGATGGTCAGGGCGGGGAAGGCCAGCAGATCGTGCGCGCGGCTGTGGCACTGCAGAATGTGCGAGAGCATCGGAAACAGCTTCCGCTGGAAGGTGTCCTCGTAAATAGAGGGGAACGTGCGGGCAATGGAGGACAAGAACAGGCACAGGGAGAAAAGGGACAGTGTCTGCGGCATGACCAGCGCACACGGTGCGTCCGCACTCTCCGCGAGGCCTGCCGTCGTCGTTGGCGAAGCGGTGGCGGCCGCGGCGGCACGCTGCTTCACCAGCGCCGTCGCGCGATTCACGAGCTGCTGCGTGACGCGCGCCACCAGGCGCGTGCTGAGGCCTTCGCTGTACGGCTGGCTCAGCAGCGGGAGAAGTCGCTCGACAAACAAGAGCGAGTCCAAGCTCGGCGCCGTCGGCACGGAGGGCGGCGAAACAGTAACCGGCACGCTCGACGACGCGCAAGGCCGGGAAGACGAGGACGACGAGGACGGCAAGGATGCCGCGCGGAGGTCGGCCTGCTCCAGGTACTGCTCCACCACCGCTCTCACGGCACGCGGGGGCAGGAAAAACGCCAGCCACGGCAGCCTCGGGCTCGCGATGGCCGTGGTGGCCGTGGTGGCCGAGGCCCCAGAGGTGGGGTGTGCGGCCGGGCTGCGCGCACTCTCGCCGCCCGCCTCCTCCGGCCGTGTCGGTGCCAACGACGCGTCGCGTGTCTCCGCGCGCGCCTCCGTTGTGGTGGTCGCGTCGCCCATCTCTGGGATCGGTGATGGCGTGCCGGGCCGCATGCGGCAATCCACGAGGTACGGGTTCGCTCTCTCCGCCTCAAAGCTGCGCCACTCCGGGTCTGTCGCACTGGCCGCACCCTTGCCGGTGTCGAATCGCGTGCCAGGCATCGCTACCGCCCGGCCTGACGCCGCGCCGCCTTCGGCGCCCTTGCTGCCCTGCGCACTGCCCGAGCTGCCGGTGCGCGCGCCAGCGGGCTGGAGAGGGTCAGGCAGGATGAAGAGCGCCGCCGTCGAAAGCTGCGAGACGCCGCTCGAGCGCCGCCAGAGGGCCTCCGCAACGGCCACTGCCGCCGTGGTGGCATTGGCGGCGGCACTGCTGCCCGGCGGTGGGTACGGAGAGGCCATGGACGGGTGCGCTGACACGAGCGGGCTGACGTGCTGCGAAGCTGTGCACGCGCTGCTGCTGCTTACAGTGGCGCCTGCGAGGGCGGCGGCGGCGGCAGCGTCGCCGTCCAGCATGCCCGTTGCCACGCTGCCAGAAGGGACAGGCGAGCTGTGGAGCGCGGTGGTGTTGGCGGTGGTCGGGCCTGGGGAGCCGGGCAGAGACATGGGAAAGCAGCGCAGCAGATCGTGCACGGAGGCCTCTGTGCGGGAGATGAGCGGCACGAGCAGTCGACGACCTGAGGAAGGCCAGCACGTCGCCGCACACGCGCGTCCGTCTGCGTCCCGGTTGTCATCGAGCCGACTCGCCCTACGCTTTGCCCTCTCCTCCACTCTCTGTTTGCCGGTCCCCTCACTGTTGTCATCCTCTTCGTCCGGATCACTGCTGCTGCTGCTGCTGCCGCCGCTAGCGGTGCCGTCGCGTACGGAGGCGATGTGTGCATGTGCCTTTGCTGCCATCTCGGCGTTCGCGAACAAGGGCCACTGCTCCTGCCCCACTGTGCGCCAGGCGCAGAGGAAGGCACCGATGACAATCGCCCCGAGCACGACGGCGCCATCGGCCGTCTTGGACTGATAGCGCGGCTCCAGAAGGGTCTGCGCGAACTCGTGCAAAGGGTGCGTCGGGATCGCGGTCGCCGCCGTGGCTGTGGGGACTGCTACTGCTGGTTGTCCGGTAGTGCCGCGTGAGGCTTGACTCGCCGGCTGCTGCGTGGTGGGCACGGTGCCGTTGTTTGCCGCGCTGGCCGACTCCTCCTCCTCCTCCTCCTCCGCAGCGGCGTTGAGCAGCGAGGCCCTGTTGAAGCCGTAGTTAACGGTCGGCAAGTCCTCAATGAGGATCGGTGCCGGCCGCTTCATGTTCGCGCGCCGCTGCGTGAAGGGCGATGGGGCACTGTCCACTGCTGGCGCCGGTGCAGCAGACTGCGCGCGTGGGAGGGCCGGTGCGGTGCGTGCCGGGGGCGGCTGGCTGGCGGTGGTCGTGCGGGCAGGGCGTCGGTCAGTCGCATGGGCAGTCGTGGGCCCCATGCCGAGCATGTCGCGCACCGAATGACGGAAGCGTCGCCAGAGCGAATCGGAGCGCGCGCGCGGCATCGCGGCCGGGGCGAGCGCCTCCGCCGAGCGGCTCGGACGCCGCGGGGCGGGCGAGGCCGTTGGTGCACTGGTCGGGGCCGCAGAGGGGCGTGAGCGCATCTGCGAGAAACCCGTCGGCGGGCTCACCGTCTCCACAGACTCCGCCGTGTCCACCGCGTCCAACGAGCTCGACGCGCGGCGAGGGTCCGTGAGCAACGGCGCCGGCGAGGCGGACGGCGAGAGGCGATCGACCGCCCCGAGAAGCGGGTCCACCGTGGGCAGCGAGGTCAGCGACGCACTCGGCCAGCCAGCCTGTTTTGCCAACTTGGCGCACCGATCGGGCAGCTGTGTCGAGGCAAAGAGCGTGTTGACGGCGTGCGCGACAACGTTCTGCACGGTCACGGCATCGCGCTGCTCGAGGGCCATCGCGAAGAGCTCTTGCATCGTGGCGCCGGCCATGTTGATCAGCTGGTGCCGTCGCTCCGGGTGGCCAGCCAGCCAGAGCAGCGACTGCTCGCGGTCGTCGGCGACGAGCACCAGCCGCCTCCACACCACCAGCATCAGCGGCTGCAAGCGCGCCTTCTCGCGCCCGAGGGCGATGCCGTACGCCGGGATGGTGTGGCGGTGCATAGCCAAATGCCGCAGCACCGCAAAGCCGCTCAGGACCTCGGCGTAGGTGCTGCCGCTCTGCATCCATGTCCACGCGCGCTCGAGCATCTCCTCCACCACGTCGGCGGAGTAGAGAGGATCGTTCGACTCCAGGCACAGCAGGGACACGAACGCATCTAGCGCGAGGGTCACGACGGGGAGCTGCGCGCTCGGCAGGCACGTGCGCAGCCGTGCTGTGCCAATGGCCAGTCGCTCCGTCGCCGAGAGCAGGCCCGACTGGGCACCCTCCATCAGCACCAGCAGCGCCAGCGCCACATCACCGCGGTCCACAAGTGAGCGAAACATCCAATTGAACACACTCAGGATCGGGTTGCGGCTGCCGGCGTAAAGTAGACCGGTGCCGGCTGCACCCGCACTCGTGGCGGCGTTCGCGGTGGTGGCGGTGGTGGTGGTGGAGGCGTTGTTCGCAGCCGCAGCAGCAGCGGCGGTGGTGGCCAGCGGCGTGCCGCCGTCGGGTGCGAGCGGCGGGGAGAACAGGCCTGCCACGTGCAGGCTGCTGGGGCGGCTGACGCTATCCAGCGTATTCGCCGCGCCGACAACGGTGGTGGACGAGGACGGACTCAACGGCTTCGCGGCGGAGGCCTGCGAGCCGCCCCGACGCGAGGGGGATGGACCTGCCGTGGTGACGGTAGTTGCACTGTGGGTAGCTGTGCTGCCGCGGCTGCCGGTGCCGGCGGAGCGAGGGCTGCGCTGGCGACGTCCGGGCACGGTGGAGGTCGGCGTGCCGTCACTGCCGCCGTCTGCATCGTCCTGCGTGGTGGTCTCATCGAGGGCCTCGTCGTACGCGTGCGCGTCGCCAAATGCGGCGCGGTCGCCCTCTTGTTGCTGTTGCTGCTGCTGCTGTTGAAGCTGCAGCTCGAGACGACGGCGGCGCTCGTTGGCCTCGGAGACGAGGTCGCGGATGGCCTCCAGACCCTTCTGACACGAACGCGGGAGCCGCTCCACGCAGTCGCGCACGTAGCTAGACGGCGGCTGTGCGTAGTTGGCGAACGCGCACGGGGCCGCTGTGTAGAATAGTTCGCGCTCGCTCTTGCTGCAGCCTGTCCACGTCACATCGGTGTCGGTCAAGACGGTGCGGGGCTCGGGTGGGGCCCGGTCGCGCGGCGAGGGGCTTCGCGCGGACTGTCGAGAGCGAGCCGTGCTGGCCGACGTCGCGGTGGCGGATGAGGTGGTGGTGGTGGTGGTGGTGGTGGCGAGAGTCGGCACACGTAGCGGCTGCCAGGGGCGGTAGCGCGGCATCCACGCCGGCGTGCTCCACGGCGAGTAGCGCCGGCTATCCGCGGCGTCGCGTGCGCCATCGTCTGCGCTGTCACCGGACTTATCCGAGGTCGTCTTGGTGGAGTGGGTCTCGGCGGGGGCTGTTGTCGGGACGGTGCCGGCACGAGAAGCCGTCAACAGCGCCTGTGTGCATTCGAACCACGAGGACGTCATCAAAATGTCGTGCTCATCCATCTCCTGTCTCTCTGCCAGCTCAGAGCCGAGAAGAGAATCCGCGCGCGGGAGTGGACGGCGGCCGGCCGTGGCGGTGCCTTCCGTGCCCACGATATTGCTGTTGCTGGTGTGGCTGGTGTGGCTGACGCTCACCTCGTCAGCGGCATCGTCGCCATCGTCTTCATCGGCATTCGCGCGCACGGCGCGGAGGTGCATGAAGAAGGAAAGCTGTCGCTGCCGCAACTGCGAGCAGCACTGCAGCAACTGCAAGTTGCAGAGAAGCTGCAGCGCGCAGGGTTCGAAAAAGCGGCAGTGATCGCGCTCCAGGCGTCTCAGCGACACCAAGCGCTGGCCAGAGCCGGTGGCACAGCGAGGAAACCCGTACGCGGCCGTGCCTGGCAGCTCCGCCGCGGACGCATCGCGCGTGGCCTGTGGTGAGGTCGGTGTCGGCATAGACGACGACGCCAGCAGCGGCAGACCTCCGGCGTGCTGCGTGGTGGGGCTGCTCTCGGGCACGTACAGCACGGTAGGCCGCGGCGGGTTCGATCGGAGCTGGGCGTATAGGGCGTTCGACGGTGGGCTGGTCCGCCCTTTGCCGCGTGTGGTGCGCGTTGAGGCCGCGGTGGGCGATGACGGCGTGCTGCTCGCGTCAAAGCACGGCCCGGCGTCCGGCAGCACCAGCGGCGAGGTCATGAGCAGCATCGCCGCACCTTTTCGGGAGGACGGGGAGGTCGCGCCGGTCTTGTGCGCGCCGCCGTGACGGACGTACGGGCGAGGGCCGACGGTGGCGCTGGTCGCCGTGGGGAGCGGCGCGGAGCTCGTCGGCAGCGCGGGACGGGTACTCGGGCACGGCGAGCTTGTGCGCGGGGACGGGCCAGGGCTGCTGCTGCCAAAGTGCGTCATGGCAGCGGTCGGCGTGCCAGCGATATAAGCGGCGCCGGTGGCCTGGCCGCGTGCGGAGGAAGCGTGGTATAGCCCCGCGCTGCAGGACCCGCTCGTGCGATCGACTGTCGCCCCAGTACCGCTCGCTGTCCATGTCACAGGCACGCAGACGTCGCCCTGAATAAGGAAGTAATGCCGCGCAATGTTTTCGAGAGTGGCGGCTGTCGAAACTGCCGACGGCGCGGCAGAGGCTGTCGAGGTACTGTTCATGGTGACTTCTCTCTTACCACGTATCGATGCACACAGATTTGCCTTGAATGTTGAACACGAAATGAAGCACGCTAAGTAGTTAAAGATAAAAGAACGCAGCAAGATTGTTTCTCTCTCAACTGTTTTTATTGTTTAAAGTGGCGTGATTCTCTTGTTCTCCGTGCGGTGTTGACCTGGAGCGTGTTGCTGGTGTCAGTGTCGTCAGCCTTCTTTACGACAAGTTACACACACGTGCACCGACACACCAGAAAGACGAAGCGAGAAAAAGCTTAGAAAGGGATAGAGAGAGAGAGAGAGAGAGAGAGAGAGAAAGAAGAGAGGCCCAATAAGCAAGGTGGCCACAAAAATATAAACCTAGTGTCACGTGTGTACGAACTGAGTCAAAACAAAGCCGATGTCGCACTGGGACAACGACAACAAGCCAAAGCAAACACACACAAAAAAATGTGAGGTGTACTGTGATGTGGGGAGAGGGACAAATTTGGCACGTCAAAGTGAAATGGAAAAAAGAGTAGGGAAAGGAGGGAAAGGAGGGAAAGGAGGAAATGGAACAGAAAGAGGGCAGTAGCACAGTGCGTGTGAAAAGAAGGAAAGAATACAAGATCTGTCAGTGAAGGTCTGGTCACCAGAGCGGCAGCACACGTGGTGGAGAAGGAGGGATTCATAGCAAGCCAGCCATCGCCAGAACATGTGTGTGCCTCTTTCACAATTCTCGAGTCGAAAAGTAGCATGCCATTTTCGTTCTGTCAGCTCTGATTGTACGCCACGCTCAGAGGAAACGGGGAAAAAAAGCAGCTATTTTGCACTGTGATAAGCCGTCTGAGCTAACTGGGGGTCTTTGCTTTTTTGCTTGTTTTCTTGTTGTTGTTTTCTGTGTGTGTGTGTGTGTGTGTGTGTGTGTGTGTGTGTGTGTGTGTGTTTGTGTGTGTTTTGAACAATGGCAATCTCAGAAAGAAAAACTAAGGAGATGGCCACGCAACAATGACGTTGTTCGGTTGCGTATTGTTGTTGTTGTTGTTGTTTTGTATCGCCAAACCGCGATACAGTCCCCTGCCCATGTGTTTTGTTGATGGTGTTTTATGCGTGTACAAGGCACACACACACACGCGCTAAAGCTTGTGAATCTTCGCCCAGGACAGGCTGCTATACTTCTCCACGTAGTCCTCCAAGCTCTGCGTCTCAGCGGCATACCGCGACAGCTGTGCGTACGACTGCTGCATCTGAGCAGATTGTGCCGCCATAACGTAGTCGCAGTGGCGGGCAGAGACGATGATGGCGCAGGTGGCACCGATGGCCAGGTACTTGCTGCACACAGCGATACGGCTAGTACTCATGATGATATGGCTACTCAACGAAAAGAGGAAATCACACACGCAATTGTGCAAGTCCTTCTATAATTTTGTTTTTTGAGTTCTGTATTTGCGCTTCAATACGCACAAGCTATGACAGCCGCCCACAAGGGAACGCGCAGCGTCGTCGGAGAGATAGAAAACAAAAAAAGGGGGAAGGGATAGCGAAGGAGAGAGTGTGTGCGTCCAAAGGTCGGCAGAAGTGAACAAATTGGCCTCACAGCCAAGTGAAGAGAGGACACTGGTATGTAGTTTTGCTTCGTGAAGAGATTGACGTTCTCCCCTTCTTCACGTGAGAAGTGAACGAGAGTCGTTGGCTGACGTTTCAGCAGAAGTAAACTGGCTTCTCACGCAGGCGACTTTTTCATCCAGAGAGAGTTGCTGTTGTTTTGTCGCTGTTCTTGGTGGAGAGTGAGTGTGTGACAAGGAAAGAAAAAAGAGGCAGTGGAGATGGCGCGCTTTTCACAGCCAGTCAAATATCTCGCCACGCGAGCACTGTTTTGCCGCGCCGACGGCCCTCTTCTTCCAGATCAGAGAGATCATTGTACCTCTCGCCGAGTGTTTTGCGCCGGTAGTCAAACTCGTTCGATGCCGCCGAACCCTGATAGATGCAGTGCACGACGGCAACTAAGAAGCCAGCGAGGGCGCCAAGGCTGCAGTACCTCAAGAACACTGCTCCCTGGATGGCGCGCGGGACGGGCTTCCGCGGATCCATGGATGTCAATACACGTGCGTGTGTGCACTTTGGGTCGTGCAGGCCGATGAGGCAGGGACAGAGTACGCGGTTGCGTTGTTGTTGTTGTTTTATCGTCTCTTCAACTGGTTTCCTTCTTCGTCTTCTTTTGTGTGTAGTAGGGGTGGTAGGAGTGGTGGTAAGAGTGGTGGTGGTGGAGAGGGTGGAGAAGAGATGAGAAAGGTGGTCAGAACGGAACTTGACGCCAGGGTACGTGTCCGCAAACACACAAAAAAAATGGGAGGATATCATTTGGGAAAATCGCCGCATGAGATCAAAGCAGCACAGGGAGGACGGTGCTCGACTTTTTTGCAGCCTGGTCAAGACCCCTCAGTAGCTTCTCTCCGTGCGGATTGATGTCGAGTACACCGGCCTTGCTGGTGCCTCTGTCTCTCCCTATCTCTCGTTGCCAAGCAGAGGATGTGGTGCTCTTCGTCGCCGAACGTTCCGCTCTATCAGCGCACCTTCGGTTCGGTTCACGCATGAGCGCGCATGTTTTATGAATGTGGCTGTTGTCGTTTTGTTCATGGTTACTTGTGTGAATAAAAGAGGTGCCCTACTGCATTTTTTTTTTAATTGCCGTTATGCATATCAATATTCCACGTTGAGAAGAAGGAGAAGAAAAGCGCGTTGTTCTGTCTTTCAGTGAGCGGAACACACATTTGTTTTCTTTTCCATGTCATTGTTTCTTTTCAACGGACACGCAGGCTTATCTTTTTCGTTCTTTTATGTGTGCCTCGACAAGGCGAGCCACACGCGTCGGTGCAGTTTCGAATGACCACTTGATTTTTTTATTTTGTGTTTTGTGTGTGCTTTTCGATATGCATTACTGTCGCCTAGTGACATCTTTGTTTGCTTTTGTGCAATCGTCGTGTCAACACTTTACTGTTTTGTCACTCTTTATTTTTGTTTTTTGTTTTTCTGCATTTTCATTAGAACGCAACTCGCACCTCGTTTGTGAAGGGGGGGAAAGTGAGCAACAACAGCCTGTGTTTCTGTGTGCGATCGATAATGAGTCACCGGGGGTCCAAAGTCATCACTCCTTCTTGCGAAGGAAGAAGACGGCGAGCTGCGGCAGGGCCGGACGCTCAATCTTGGCGTGGTAGCGCTCGAGGACCTTGTCGTCGTCGCAGATGGCGGCAAACGACGCGCAAGACGCAGCGACGGCGCGGGCGGTCTTCTCGAGGCCCTCCAGGGTGGGCATGAGGCAGGCGCGGTGGGTTTCGTCCAGGGCACCGGCGCTGCTCGCCAGCTCGGCCACCTTATTGCCCGCGGTCGTGGCGACCTCAGCGGACTTGGTAGCGTAGAGCGGGATCTTGGCGGGCTCCGCGGCGAGGTTCGGCTTTTCCTGCATGCAGCGCTCGTAGGACATGAACGGGGGGCTCTGGAGCACGCCGAAGCACTTGCGGTAGCGGTGGTTGAAGACATCGGCGACGCTGATGAGCGAGTGCGCAGGGGCCGCGACCAGATCAATGAGGCCCTTGGACTCCATCAGGCAGGCGGAGAGGTACACGGCATCCGACAGACTGCGCGATGCGGTGAGGAGTGTCGACACGACCGTGTCCGGCGCGCGACCGACGCGCGTGGTCAGGGCCAAGTTGTACACGGGCACGTGCGTCTTCTTGTTGATGCGAGTCTCCGGGATGAAGCGGGTGTTCTCCAGGCAGAGCAGGGACAGGTTCTCCATCTGCACACGTTGCGCAAAGTTCAAGTACCACAGCGCGGGCAGCACCTCGCCCTGCGTGAGCAGGTCCAGCTCGAACTGGAAGCCGACGATGAGCTCCATCGTGCGCATCACCATCTGGTTGGCCATGAGCGTCAGCACCGAGGTCGCGCGGATGCACTCGTTGCGGTTGGCCTCCACGCCGGGCACGGAGGCGAGGAAGATCTGCAGGTCCGTCGCGTACGACACTTCCTGCAGCTCGCGAAGACCGGCGAGGTTGTTCATCAGGCGGCGGTGCGCGAGGCCACGGTTGCAGAGCATGGACTCGAGGTGCACAAGGTACATCTTCGAGGCCTCAGCGAACCAGCGACGGACGGCGTCCTCGGTCTGCTGGCGCAGAAAAAGCGTCTGGTCGGGTGTGATCTTGGCGGCGTCGAGGGTCTTGTGGATGCGGTACTTGATGAGGCTCTCAATCGTGGATTCGTCGCGCTCGAGCACGCGGAGGTAGATGGGGGAGCCGAACTCCTTGGCCATCTTCTCGGCGAGGCGCTGGTGGACAGGGAGGCCGTAGAGGAAGGACTCGTTCGGGTCGCGGCCGAACAGGACCACGACCGCGACGCAGCGGATGGGCAGCAGTGGCTGCTCCGCACCGAGGTTCTCGACGAAACACGTCAGCACGTCCAGCGACGACACGGACAAGAGCGCCTTGAGCGAGCTGAGCTGGCGGAGCATCGTCTTGTACGTGCCGAAGGACGTGGCGATTGGGCGAACCGGCAGCGGCTTCGTCGGGGTGACGACGCTGACCCAGAAGGCGACCTCGTGCTCGCGGTCGAAGCGCTTGTCGACGACGGGCTCGGCGGTGCGCGCAAAGGCGGCGCTCTCGAGGAGCTCGAGGGCGTCCTTGCAGAGGTCCGCGGCCGCCTCCACATCGGAGCGGCGCTTGGCCTCGAGGAACAAGTTCAGCGCACCGAGGAAGTGCTTGCGGAAGCGCAGGCGGGCCGCCACAGCGGGGCTGGCCTTGGCGGCGGCAGTCTCGAGCTCCGCCATGATCTCCTCCACGGCGACCTCCGACTGACGGTCCAGCTCCGGCGGCACGGCCATGAACTCCTCCTCGCTGCGGATCGTCGTCGCGAAGACGGCGCGCATAATGTCCTCGAGGCAGCGCACCACACCGCGGCAGTACACGTACAGCACGGGGTTCTGCTCCTTGAGGGTGTCGAGCGCGAGGAAGTACGGGAAGGAGAGGTAGCTCTGGATGAGCGAGTAGCCCTCGAGGTAGTGGAGCTCCTTGGCCAGGATCATGTCCATGACGTCGATGAGCTGCTGCTCGGTGCGGATCTCCGCCGCGGACGGGATCTCCTTCGACTCCAGCAGGGCCTTCAGCGAGGCCACCTCCTGGTAGCCGAAGCCAGAGTCCGTCTTGGGGTCCATGATCTCCGGCGCGGAAAGAATCACCTCCTTGTCCACACCCTCGAGCGTCTGGCAGCTCCAGGTGCTGAGCGACTTGAGGCCACCCTTGAACTCGTCGAGGCAGTCCTCCCACGTCTTGTCGAGGTTGCAGAGAGCCTTATCGCAGGACATGCTTGATGGAGGTGGTTGTTGTTTTGGGTGGGGGTGAAAGCGTTATGGTTGTTGTTGTTGTTGTTGTTTTAGAAGTTGCTCCAGTGGAGTGGCGTTGTACCGATGAAAGAAAACAAAGGTGTGAGTGCAGATGCAGATTCTGAGCGAATGCGTCGAGGAAGCGAAAAGGGAGAAAGCGCAATGAATGAGCACGTTTGAGAGCGAGAAGGGAGGAAGGGGCGAAGACTGGTGTGACGGCAACAAGGTGAACACGTAAGAGAAGAAGAGCCAAAGGATCGGGGCAGCGGCGGTGAACACATGCGCACCGGTGACTCCGCTGAAATAGCTCTGTAGCAAAGCAAAGCTTTGAGACGCGCGACTATGCGCAAGTCAGCGCGCGTGTCAGCTCCGCGCGATGAGTTTTTTTTCCCCCACCGACTTGGTCTTTTTTGTCAGGTAGTGTGTGTATGTGTTTGTGCAGGTCGAACCGGATGCGGTGCTTCTCTTGATGCGTGTGTGTGTGTATTCCTTTTTTTTTTTTTTTCGTTGTTGTTGTTGTTGTTGTTTGTTTTGGTGGTGTGAGGGGGTAGTGTTGGAATTGAACATGTCATTAACATTGCCTTCTTCTTCTTTTTTTTTTTTTTACAGCTTCGCTATTGGAGCAAAGAAAGGCAAGCTTGTTGAAGAAACTAAAGGTACATGGAGAGAGAAAGCTCAGCCTTTAAAACGAGAAATCGAGATGAAGCTGAAAAATGGAAACGCAATTGCACGAAGCAAAGAAATGGTCATGTCATCACAGCAAACAAAAAAAAAGATAATAAAAAAGATTCAATCGGAAACATGTGCCAACAGCGCACATGCACACAATCAAATAAAGAAAACGAGCCAACGCAACGCTTAAAAGAGATGGGAAAGGACAAAAATAAGAATAAAAACAGAAACAACGGTTTATCGGCATGGCGCAATAATAATAGCAAACAGTAAATAAAAAACAAAGAGACACAGTGCAGGCTCACGGAGGCTTGATAACGATATGAGAGGGTAAGAGGAAGCAAAAGGGAAAGAAAGAAGAAAAAAAATGTGTGCGCGCTATAACAGCCACTAGTGGGTATAAGAAAGTGGGTATAAAAAGAGGAAAGTGCTGTTTTATTCAACATAGTGCGACCTCTCACATGCTCTCTCATTTCTTTCTCTTTTTTCCTCTTTTTTTTTTCCTCTCGTCTGTGTTGCCTTTTTTTGTTGTTGTTGTTGCTGTTGTCGACTGGCTGCCCCTTCTTCATGGGACAAAAAAAAATAGAACGCTGCGTTTGCTTGTGCAAGCATTCATGTCCCTTGTCTATCGTCTGCTGTTGTTGTTTTTCACTTCCATGCTTTCACCTTCCTTTTTTGTTGTTGGCCACCAGCCAAGTTTTCTTGTGCGTCCCCCTGTGTTTCGTGTATGCATAGGAGGGGGGGGCACGCGCTTAATTGCTCTTTTTTTGTTTGTTTGTTTGTTTGTTTGCGTTGACCTCCTAAATGTACGCTGGCATCAGGGGCGATAGAATCTCCCTCAAGACGCGCTTCACATGTGTCGCATCGGCAGCAATCGACCAGCGAGGCTCGACGCGCAGCCCACATTGCTCAACCACATCATAGCACGCGGCCCGGTAGAACGTGCCCTTGGCGGCCTCTGCCGCCGCCTCGGTCGAAAGGGCGGACTTCTTGTGCCCCAGTCGGAACACGCGCTCAATGGCCGCGTCGTACTCGATGGCGGAGGGATTGTCGGACAGCATCTGGTGGTGGTTCGCGAAGAAGGCGGACACCCAGGACTTGGGGAGGTAAGGACCCGTGGCATCCAGGTTCGGGTAGTACAGCGCCTCCACGCCGACAAAAAGCAGGTCGCGACCGTACCCGCGCAGAGGGCCGAGGAGCTGGCTGAGGTCGTCGAGAAGCTCGTCATCGTCCGTGGCCGCCATCTGTGAGCTGGGCGTGTCCAGAGAGATGCTCGTCAGCTCGGAGGTCGAGTGGTTTGTCGCGGCGCCACCGCCGCCGCCGCGTGCGCGGTGCGAGCGGAGCGTCGCCACAATCGACGTGCGTGTCATCGCCGGTCGCCAGGGCAAGTTCTGCGCGCTGGGGTCATCGGCGCTCATCGGCGTCTCCATCGCTGCCGCGGCGGCCGCCAAGGCGCCATCCGTGCCACGCGATTCCATCGCCGTGGTGATGGTGTCGAGCAACTGCGCACGGTACGCGGCCTGGCGGTAGAGCTCCGCCGTGTGCATGCAGGCCCCGGTCACGTAGATCGGGTAGGGGCGGAAGAGGAAGCAGAAGTCGACAAAGTGCAAGAGAGCCTTGAGCAGCTGCGGGACGTCCTTGTCCTCAATGTACGCGCAGCACACTGGGCACGGGCTCGTCATGGCGTCCTTCTCCTCGCGCGGACGGCCCTGGCAGACGCAGCCGTGCAGAAGGAAGTGTTCGGCCGCAATGTGCGCCATGTTGGCGACGTGGTCGGCGTGGTTGCGCTCATCGGAGGCGAGCACGAGGTCGGAGACCATGTCCAGAAACTCCAGCTCCACCGAGGATGTCCAGTTGGAGCTGAGGTCCGTCAGCGTAGCGGAGCCGTTGAGTGCCGAGCCAGCGGCGGTCGTGTCGGGGTCCTCCGTGTCCGCGCTGGGCTTCGTGAGCAGCAGCGTGGGTGCCGCGAACGCCAGCGGAGGCAAAAAATGGTTCGCCGGCTGATCGAGGAGCGCGAGCACGAGCGCCATGGTCGCCCCTTGCTGAGGGGCGCTGTAGCCAAAGACGGTGGCAAAAGGGTGGTGCAGTTGGGCGAGGAAGTCGTTGTCGGCGCCGCAGTGGCCAATGCGCATGACAATCGCCGAGAAGAGAAAGGCGAAGATCTCCATGTCGGACAAGTGCGACGCGGCCGTGGGCTGCGTGAGCCACTGATGCGCGGCGATGATGACGTCCGACGCGTGGAAGGGATGGTGGAAGGGATTGCCCTCACGGAAAAACGTAGCGGCGGCGGTCAGGAAGGCATGGAGCTTGGTCACGTCGAGTCGGAGGCGCTTCACAAAGCCGTAGCGCAGCAGTACATTGAGGCTCGTGACGACAAACAGGCGATCAAGGCCACACTCGAGCGTGCACTTGACAATGTCGACCTCATCCGCAGCGTTGAGGACGTCTTCGAGAACGGGCACATTAAGGGCGGTGAGGGCGGCCTTGGTCTCCTCGACGGACACGTACACAGGCACCCGTCGGTTGAAGATGACGCGAGTGAACTGAGGGCCCTCGTCGGAGCCGAACATGGGCAGCGCGCCGTTGATGATGGGGTTCTCCTCCGCGGTCAGGTACTCGCTCACGTTGAGGACCGAGCGGCTGGGGCGGAAGTCCGGGTTGGCGGGACTGGCGTTTGCGTGCGGCAAGACGCTCAGGTGGCTCTCATTGCCGCTCGCGAACATCGAGCCTCGGCTGCCGTTCGCGGCCATGGGGCTGCCCGCGTTGATGTAGCCCAGCAGCGCGGACGAGCCCCCCAGTGAGCTGCTCGTGTTGATGCTGCGCGCTGAGGCCCCGCCGACCTGCGCGGCAATATCCGCCACGTGCAGCACCTGCGGCAGCCCATTCAGCGGGTCCACGCCGGCGGCGGCCGTGGCACCGTTCGTCGCGATCGTCGTCGTCGTCGTGGTGGTCGGTGGTCGGACAGGCGCAGGAGGGATCGGAGGGGCGTCCGCGTCGGTCGCGCCATCGACGTCGTCCTTCAGCGGACCCGCCCCGAGCGCGAGACGCGCGGAGTCCAGCGAAGGCGTCGACGCCGCAGCCGGGGGGGTGGCGGACGGCAAGGCACCAAGACCACGGCGGGCGAACGCCGCGCCGCTCTTCTTCGCAGCCGACGTCGCCGGCGGCACGGGTGTGGTTGTCGTGCCATCGACGTACAGCGCGTGCTGATGGGGCGTGACCTTCTTGCGGCCAATCTCACCGCCCGGACCCGAGCGCGTGAAGAGCTCGCTCAGCACGGACTCAATCTCTGCGCGACGAGGCGGGTCCGTGATGGGCGGCAGCGCGGCCCCGGCAGCGGCGGCGAGGCTCGGTGAGCTGGCGCCCATCGGGCGATGGCCCGTGAGGCGCGTCGGTGAGCACGCGACGGCGACCGGAGAGGACTTGTGTGCGGCGTCCATCCCGACGTGATGCGCGGCCAGCGGCACAGGGGGGAGCGGGCCGACTGGCAGTGGGGAACGCTTCTGAGGCAGGGCGACCGCGCTGGACATCTCGCTGCTCGCCGTGACACGCTGGGACTGGGTCTTGACCCACTGCTCGATCTCCTCGGGGGAGGCATGGCGGCTGAGCAGCGTCTGCAACTGTGACAAGAGTGCCACCGCGCTGTCCGGGTGGCTTGCGCTGGAGACGAAGGTGGGCTTGGGGTCCATGGCGAGCGGAGTGGGCGACGGCAGGGTCGTGCAGGGGAGGGAAGGGATGCAGAGTCTCTCTTTAAGGTTTTTGGCGGGTTGACTGTGAGTGTGTTTCCTTTTCTTTTTGGGGTGGGATATTGAGTTTGAGTTTTCAGCGGTGGCAGGCAAAAGATTGAGGCGAGTGGGAGGCAGTGTGCGAGTGAAAGAGTCTGTGTGAGTGGTGGTGCCAGGACGAGGAGACGAGGGAGTCAAGGGGCGAAAAAAAAAAAAAGCGGGTTGAAAGAATACGCTTATTGTACAGATTTGTCTTTCCGTGTGGGTCGCTTCATTTCTTTTTTGTTTGTTTTGTTTTGTTTGTTTGCCCGTATAGTGGTGGTGGTGTTGTTGTTGTTGTTATTGTTGTTTTGCGCTTTATGCGATTATCCGCATGGCAATCCTGTTGGACACGTTCGTGTTATTGTGTTCTTGTTAGTCGGTTGGCACGGCGTACTCGGGGCTGAGTGCGTCGGAGGTCATGCGCTGCCAGCCTTGTCGGACCGCTTCCAGGCGCTGCGCAGCGTCGGGGTAGCGTCGTCGAGCGGCCTCGTTGCCGAGCACAATCAGGCGTGTGGGGCTGCGAATGCAGAAGAGCGGCGCGCGCAGAAGATGCTGCTGGCCGTCCACGTACGCACTCTCCGACGCCGCACACAAGGTGTGCGCCAGACAGTAGCGGCTCTCCCGCATGGCCCGGTCAGCGGAGAGCTTGGTCTTGGTGGTCGCGGTGGCAACCGTCCGCGCTCGCGTGCGGGCGATCGGGCGGTGTGCGTCCTCACCGCCCTCCTCGTCGTCACGGCGCTCCAATGGGTCCAAGTCGTGCGATGGCAGCACAACGACAAAGAGAAGGCTCTCCGCCGCCGGTGACGGCGACACGTCATCGGTCCGCAAAGAGGCGTCCGTGGAGTGGGACTCGGCTTTGTGTCGCGGAGGTGCGTTCATGGCCTCGCGTGGCGGCCTGTCGGACTGCGCGAGGCTGTCGAACAGCGCGCGCTGCGTCCGCTCGAGCACGGCGGTGTCAAACGGCGGGTTCACCTCTACGTGGCCGCTGATGAGGCGCAGATCGAAGAAGGACCCGATGCTGCCAAAAAAGACATCCGTGTCGGCGAAAAGAGAGCCAAAAAGGGGAAAGTGGTGGTTCAGCGGCGACGCAAACGCCTCCACAGTGACGGAGAAGGACGCACGCAGACTTTCGAGCACGGTGGGTGGTACGGCAGCGTGCGGCCCACCATTGTAGCCCTCATCGCCCTGTAGAGTGCGGTACCGGTAGGCCATGGTGAAGAGACGGACAAGAAAGAGCGAGACCGACGCATCTGCCTCCGAGTGGTCGCTCTCGCTCTCGCTGTGCCTAGTCGCCACCATCGAGTGGAGAAGACACGAGCTCGCGTCTCCATCGGCCTCGTGCTGCGGGTCCTTGTTATTGTCCTTGTCGGTCACCGCGCGCGTAGCGAGCACGGCGTCTAGCCAGTCAGCCATGGACGTGGAGGCCGCGGACGCACTGTTCACGCGAGCACACCGCGTGCTGTCGTAGCCTCTCGCGAGCTTCTGAACTGTTCGCACGAGCAGCGTGACGCTATGCACACCGTCGAACGTAGCCGGTGCCGCCGTCTCCAGAGACTCGCACGGGGGGAAGAGCACCAGCCTCAGTGCATCGCCGCTCTCGAGCCACACTTCAAGACGCCGCGCGCGCGTGTCCACAGGACAGACTGAGTCAGTCGTCGTTGTCGTCATCGGCATCTCTGCTGTCAATGAGGTCGGCGTCGAAGATAACGTGGCGCTGGTCGCTGCGACTGCGCATGTCGTCCCCTGTTGTGTCAGTGCGGGTGTCATGAGATCACGACGCAGGCACCAGAGCGTGCGCCGCGCCCGCGCCAGAGCCTGCGACATGGCCACCGTGAGGCCCGCCACATCAGGCTCGGACAGCGGACCCGAGGCACGGTTCTGGAACGCGTCCTCGAACTTGTGCGCGGCGCGTCGTCGCTGGGCGCCGAGGAGAAGCGAGAGAAACAAGCACGTCGAGGTCCCACGCGGGGAGCAGGCCTCGTCGCACGGAATCAACGCATCCACGTAGAGCGGAGCGGGTGGGCAGAGGCAGACCGCCGCGCAGTCAACCTTCTGCGTCGCCTCGGCCAACGATGCTGATGATGACGATGATGATGACGCGCCGACGGCGCGCAGCTCGACCCAGTACTGACCGTGGGACATGGAGGCCGTGCGCACGACTTCAAATGTCGCGATCGGAGCCGTCTCTGTCACAGCGCCGGCACGCACCTCGTCTTCGGTGTTGATGACGCTCTCCTGTGCTGGCGATGTGGAGGCGTGGGGTCCGTCATCACGCGGATGCTTGCGAGAAGTCGTCGTCTCTGTGGGCGACGAGGAAGGGGCTGGCAGGAGGCGCACGGTAGCGCCGACATCCAGCAGTGTGACGCGCGAGCGTGTCTCGGGCAGCGCACTCGGCAGCTCGTTGAGTCCCTGCAGCACCCATCGAGCAGGCAGCTCCTTTCGCTCCATCGCCGTCAGCACGCCCTCGCAGCGATGGGCGTGGACGAGGCGTGTCAGGGTGGTCTGGAAGAGTTCCACAAAAGCCTCTGCGCGGCGCAGTTCGAGAAGAAGAAGACAAAAGGCATCGTGCTGTGCCGGTGCGGTCAAAGTGGTGTGCGTGGCCTCGGACGCACAGGATACCCCACGCAGCAGTTGAGCGGTGCGTGAGCCTGGCTCAGTGTACCACCGCGCACTGCCCACAGCGCCGGGCCTCGTGACGGTCGCGTCGTCAGTGTGTGCTGTCGGGTCCGTGTGCGGTGTGTCTGTCTCGCCGGCACGGACCTGCATGGCTGCTTGCGACTTGCGGAGATCAAAGCGCTGGACCATCTCCGAGCGAGTTGTGCGCACTTCCATCGCTGCGTGCAGAAAAGTGTCTGATCTAGGGTAGGGTATTGTGTGTGTGTGTGTGTGTGTGTGTATTTTAGTGATGCCACCCTGCTGCAGATCTTCGCTCACGTTGTGTCAAATACGACAACAAAATAGACATCGGTGTGTGTGTGTGTGTGAGAGAGAGAGAGTGTTCGTCAGTAGATAGGACAAGAAGCGGTGAAATAGAGCGAGCATTATGGAATGTGAGAATCCAAGGCGTCAAGAAGAGAGTCACGACGGACCAGCACGAGGTGTTCTGTGTGACGCAAGATCGTCACACACAAAAAAACAAAAAATCGACGCGCTGGGTTTCTGTCGCGTGTGGCCGTGTGTGGGTGGTGCTGCGGTTCATTGGGAAGGCGTCGATTACCTTCACGCAGGCAAACAAGTGGGAGGGGGTCGCGATTGATAGAACTGCGCGCGCAAAGAATGCGCACGCGTGCTTGTCCTGCATGATGTGGTAGACTAGGAGTCGTGGTCGCTTTCGATGCTCGCATTTGACTGCGTGCACTGCTCGACCACACCTCGCGTATTTTCCCAGGTTGTTGATGTGGTGGTGGTATTGTTTGAAGGGTTTGATATGAGCCAAATTTAATTTCGTTCGGTGCATTTTTCGTCGTTCAGGCTAGCAAGAAGCCATGTACGCCGTGGAGCATCACTGCACCACGTGCGGTCACCAAAAACAGAGAAACAAGTGTGTTCACGACAGAAAGAAGAAGAAAGAAACGTGCAAGGTCCGAGAAAAAGCAAGCAAGGCCACACAAATAGAGGGAAAACAAAACAGAAAAAGTAAGAAAAAGAAAAAAGGCAACGGAAAAGAAAAAAAATGGAAGCAAGCTCAATCAAACTGATCGGTGAAAAAAAAAGCACAGCGATGGTAAACAAAGACAGTGACGCATGAGGACCCAAAAATGTACACAATGGTGGGCAGCAAACCAACAACAACGAAAACAAAAAACAATTGAAGTGGCGCGGGTGGAGGCAATCAAGGAAAAGAACGGCAAAATGTCACGCGCGAACAATACATACATGGGACAACGAATGCCTATCATTGTGTTGTGGTTGCCATTTTTATTTTTATTCTGTTTGTTTCGTCATGCACAATAAAATGGAATAGAGCTTCTCAGTTGCACCGAAAGAAGGATAAAAAACGATCAGAAATCAGTCAAAGTGAAACGGGCCACTCAGAACAGTTTTGTGCGCAAGTGAAAGATACAAATAAAGGCAGTCACATGCTTTCGTATTTTTTGTTTGTTTTTTGTGTGTTCGTAGTAAGACACAGCTTTTTTCGAGAAGACATGGCGCGGTGAAGAAGAAACAAACGAAGCGTGCTACTCTTGTCGGTGATAAATCTTTTAAAAGAAAAAAATTGATACTATAGCTCTCATGATATGGTCATTGGACACGATGCACCACCGAATTGTTTAGGGAAGAAAAAAAAAGAAGAGAGCGGGAAGCCGTCAGTGTATTCACATATTTTTTTCTTTTGTTCCTCAGGGTATTCACTCATGAAGGAGGCGGTGTGTGAGCGTCTGTTCCTTATGCTCCGTCGCTTGCTTACGTACTTTGGCGTGCGTGTGAATGTGGTGTTGGTGTTCGTTGTTGTTGTTTTGAAGCCCAGTGCCTAGCGTAAACGGTTAAAACGCATGGAAAGGGAGACAAGATGGGTTTGGAAACGAACACACACACACACACACACACACACACACAGACAGACACAGACACACAGGGTAAACAAGGATACTGGTAGCAAGAGGCCAAAGCAACGATGACAACCCGGTATATACTTTTTTGAAGCACGCATATAAACGAAAAAAAAACAGACAAAAATAGAGGACAAAGAAGTGGAGAACAAAAAAGACAGTTGCAAAACAGACACAAAAAAAAACGAACTATAAAAAGGCCTGAAAATGCTTGTTTGGCACGTGGGGAGGTGTACTTTCTCGCACCGAGTCAAGCTCGCTAGAGCACGACGGAGACGGCAACTCGAAAATCCGACGCCACCGATTTTTTTGTTGTTTTTTGTTTCTTTCACTCAGTATGTTTTTTGTTTTTTGTTTTTCTTCCTTCGTAGCAAAGCAAGCGGACGGCTAGTCTGTGGTGGAGCTGTGGAATCAAATGACACAACGGCATCGCTTCCGAAGAGAGTGAAGAAAAATCAAGGCTGTGACGTAAACGCGTACACGCTCACGAAAAGAAGAACAAAACAAAAAAAAAACATGACACTGCACGCGACAACAAGTGTGAAAGAAGACACAACAAAAAAAAGAGAAAAAGGAAGAGGAAGAGGAACAAAATCTGTTGCCGTCACGCGTGTGGTGCGACGCCGCGAGCTGGTGTAATTATCGGTGAGGAACAAAACAGAAACACGAGAAAAAGCGCAAGAAAGGAAGGTCAACGGGAAAAAGAAAAAAAAAGCACAGATGAAAGTGTCAAAATCCAAATGAGTCGCAAAGAGAGAGAAGAGTGAAACAAAGTAGGAAAGACAAGGCTTGAGAGTGTTTTTTTTTTTGTTGTTTGAACGGTCAAGCAGCATCGCCCAGGACGAAGAGTAGAGAGGTACATCAATGCACCGTGGCGGGTCCCAAGTCAAAGGAACGAAAAAGAAAAAACACGCGAGAAGAACAGAAAACACGCATGTGAGCGTGTGCGTGTGTGTGAAGGGGAAGAGACTGTCGCTTAGTACTGCGAGAAGCGCCGTGCGCGTGCGGCCTTGGCCCTATCTGCGGGTACGCTGCTAATAATCTCCTGCTCCAGGCTCTTCTTGCGTGCTCGGTTCGCTTGCTGAGGCGTGTTCGCGGCGGACGACGAGGAGGACGGGACGCCGGGCATGTGCAGGCGCGCGCGCGTGGAAATGTGCGATGGCGTGTCGCCGTTTTCTTCGCCGTCCTCGTCCTCGGCCTCGCCCTCGCGCTCGGCACGAAGGGCCTCGCGCTTCTTCCGGTCCTCGAGCTTTTCGAGCTCCACTTGATAGCGCTTCGTGAAGGTGGTCAGGATGCGGAAGGAGTCGGTGAGCGAGAAGCTGTCCTTGGTCTCGCAGAGGAAGTCGCGCATCCGCTCGCTGCGGGCATCCACCTCCTTCGCCAGCTCCTCCACCTTCTTCACCGCCGGTGCCGCCTTGCAGATGAACTTGCCCAGGACGTTCGTCCACCGCTTGTCCTCGGGAATCTTGCGCACCAGTGCCGCACACTTGTGCAGGCGGTTGTGGAACTTGTTCACCTCGACCTCAATGGCGGGGACATCAATGTCGCGTGCCTTCTCCACGGCGGGCAGCAGCTCCTGCACAACGTGGTGCACAATCGGCCGTTCCTGGTCCAGCATCTCCACCACCACCTGCAGCAGCGTGTTCTTGCCATCGGTGGTCTTGAAGTTCATAATGTTGGGGAGATCGGAGATGGGAAAGCCCTTGGCCTCCTCGTAGCGGCTGCCCGTGTTCAGGAAGTTGCTGACGGAGAGCAGGTAGCTGAGGACCTCGGGAAGGTGCGGGGAGGAGAGCACGGCGAGGGTGCCCTGGAACGCAATGAGCAGCTTGGCATCAAAGTCCTCGACGGAGCGCTTGAACTCGAACTTGAGGTTCCACGCATGAATGCGGTCGGCGTAGTTGTCGATGCCGCGTGTCATGAGGAAGAAGCGGACGGGCAAGCTGAGCTGCTGAATCTCCTCCTTCGTCCACGGTGCGCCATTGTCCTTCTCCGCGCGGTCAATCGCCCGCATGTCGTTCTCGGTGGGGATGATCTTTGTCAAGCCACTCACGTGCTCCTCGCCGAGCGTGAGCTCGTCGAAGGTGCGAATGCTGGCCTCGAGCTGCTGGATCGGCAGGCGCATGAACTGCAGCACAATGCCGACGTTGCGCTCGCGGGTGGCGTCGAGGATCTGAACCACCTTGTGCGCGTCCTCCTCCTCTTCCTCCTTCTTCGGATTCACGCGGGCGAAGCGCTGCAGCAGGCCCTCCTTGATGTCCGCCGACAAGGGCATCTGGCCGTCCGCAAACGCGGAGTTCCCCTTCACCTCCTTCACGCGACTAAACGGAATGTTCTTGGTCACGCTCTGCGTCCCGCCACCGGCATCGGCCGGTCCCTCGGCACCACCGGCACCGCGCAGGCCAAGGCCTGGCGGCGGGGGCGGAGGCCCACCCTTTCCCAGCCCCGGAGGCGGCGGAGGCGGAGGCGGAGGCGGCCCGCCTTTTCCGAGACCTGGCGGTGGGGGCGGTGGGGGAGGGGGGGGACCACCGTCACCGGGAGGCGGCGGCGGGGGCGGCAGACCCGACGGTGGGGCCGGTCCGCCCATCNGGGGGGGGGGGGGGGGGGGGGGGGGGCACCACCGTCACCGGGAGGCGGCGGCGGGGGCGGCAGACCCGACGGTGGGGCCGGTCCGCCCATCGCAAAGGTCGCATCGCTGGCCGAGGTCGTGGGCGGCTTGTAGCCCGGCGGCGGCGGCGGCGGAGGCAGGCCGGCAGGTGGCGCAGGTCCACCGGACGGGGCAGCGACGGCGGGGCTGGCCGTGGTCGTGGCGGGCGGCTTGTAGCCCGGCGGCGGCGGCGGCGGAGGCAGGCCGGCAGGTGGGGCCGGACCTCCGGCGCTCGCGGAGGGGGGAGGGGGAGGGGGAGGGGGAGGGGGCAGACCGCCCGGGGCCGGGGCCGGGGCCGGAGGGGCGCTGTGCTCGGCGGTGGCTCGACGGTGCTGGAAGCCGTTGGGGCTGCCGCTCGACGGCGGGGAGGGGCCGGTGGCAGCGGTGGTGGGCAGCGACGTGGCGCGACGACCGGCCGCGGGGCGGCTGGCCCCACCCGCCGCCGCCGCCTGGGTGGCGCTGTCCTTGCCGGCGGGGGCGGGCTTCTGGAAGGTGGCGTCGTAGAGCGCGCGCGTGCGCGGGGTCATGGCCTGCTGATCGCCCGCGTTGGGGGAGACAATCGCGCCCGCGCCGCCCGCGGTGGTGGCGCTGGTGCTGGCGCTGTGGGCCGCCCCTGCGGTGGTCTGCTGCGCCTGTTGCTGCAAGTTCGTCTGGTGGTTCAGCACGGCGAGGTTCAGCTCATTGACGGCTGCCACGCTGCCACGACGGCGCGGGTTCTTGGTGATGGTGGCGCCCGTGCTGGTGCTGGAGGTGGCGCCCGTGGTGGAGGGCAGCGTGGTGCTCGCACTGGCCGAGCCATTCGCGGGGCGGCTCGTATGGCCGTCGGTGGGAAGGCAGTCCGGCAGCTTCACCATGGAGCCGCGACGCGCCATCGCCGCCGCCGCCGCCGCCGCCGTCGCCCCTGTGCCGACGCTCGGCACGCCATTCGTGCGTGCGGCCGCGGCCACGACGGCAGCCGGCCCGTTCGCGCCGCTCTGCGGCCGGCGAGTCAGTCCGCCTATCGTCGGCGTCGGCTCATCCGGCGAGAGCACGCTGCCGCGACGGGCACGTGGGGCACCCGTAGGGGCGCTGCCCGGCTTCGGCTCGGGCGTCGGGCGGGCCGGCGGCTCGGGGCCCTCCTCGGAGGCGCGCGAGGCCGGTCCCACGGGTCGCTCCACCGAGGGCAGATTGAAGCTGCTCTGCGCACCGACGGCGCCGTTCATCTTGTGGTACGCGGCATCTGGGTTGCGGCGCGCGACCTTGGGGCGCTGGCCATTGGTCAGCATCACCTTCTCGAGCGTCTCCGTGACGTTGCGGGTGTCGCGGGATGGGGCATCGCGCAGAAAGGCGCGGGCATCTTGCAGGTTCTTGTCGGTGAGCTGCAGCGCCTGGTCGACCTGCCGATCGGTGGCAGAGGGGAACTCGGACAGGAGCGTCGCCTTCATCGGGTCGACCGGGCTGCCGGCGGGCCCCAGCGCATCGATGAAGTTGTCAATTTCCGCGAGCTCCGCATCGGTGATGGTGCGCGCGGACGTGGCGGCGATGTTGTTGCCGTAGGCGCCCGCGTGGCCGGCGGCGATCTGCTCACGGTAGAGGTCCGCCTGCGAGGCCGACCGCTTCATCTGCTCCGTCTTGCTCATGATGCGGTCGGCGCACATGGTGGCGTCGCCCTTGCACTCGTTGAGAATGGCAATCACCTCGTTCTGGCGCGAATCAGGCAGGCTCAGAAAGGCAAGAATGCGCTTCACCGTCTCCATGGTGCTGTACTCGAGCTTCGTGTCGGACGGCACCATCCCCTCGGACTCCTTCTGGCTCTGGAGAATGGCGGCCATGAGGTTCTTGTCGCCCTCCGCGGCCACCGCGACCTCGCGCACGCGCGCGTCGGTCACGTCGTAGCGCGCGGCCATTTGCTCAATCTCCTCCTTGGTGATCTCGACGGCACCGCCCACCGCGGGCGCCAGGCCCACGACCGACGCCCGCACGCCACCGGCCATGGAACCGCTCCGGCCACGCACCATAGAGCCGCGTCGTGCCCGGGCTGGGGCGGCGCCGTGGGCCAGCTGGGCCACGCCCATGAGGCCGTCCACACTCTCGCGAAGGGGATTGGGCGGAGGTGGGGCCGCGTCCTCGGTGGCGAAGTTGCCCTCAGGGATGCGCGCGTGCTCGCCGTCGCCGAACTCCACGTACGTGCTGCGGCGGCGCTGCGGCTGTGGTCTCCTGAAGGAGGAAACGCGGTTTGTCGTTGAGGTGCTCATTGCCCTGTACGGAGCAAAGGGAGAGCGACAAGGGAAGGGAGAGAAACGAAGAAGAAAAAAAGAGAGGAAAAGCGAGGAAAAGAGTGTGTGGCAAAAAAAAAATCGGACGAAAGTAAAATAAAAAGAGAAAGACACAGCAAAAGGGAAGAAAAAAAGGTGCAAGCGCAAACTAGTTCAATGTGCCTACTGGGAAAGAAAATGTGCCAACAGAGATTTCTTACGGTACTGTGTTGACCCTCAAGTTACTCTTCCTTCTCGCTGACGTGTTCTATGCGGTCACGTGCAGTTTGAGAACGAAAGAAGAAAAAAAAGAAGGAGAAAAAAAAGGTAGAGAGAGGGGAAAAAACGAAACAAAAAGTTCACACCACTGCTCGTTTGAGTGTGCGTGTGGATGTGCACTCTTTGCTTGTTGTTTTGTTATCCTCACTCGCTCTCTTTTACTTCTCTCTGTTTCTTTGTACTTGATGTGCTACGCTTGGTGTTCGCTCGACGTTGGTACCTGTGTGCTTCACGGAGGGGAAAAAAGAAGTGGGAAGGGGTCCTTCTTAGTCTGAGTTGATTCTAAGTCACACGGGGGGGAACCTCGTTTCTTTCCAATCTGAGGACTCGCGGTATGTCGATTCCAGGTGAGAGAAAAGTGAGGTCTGCCAACGCGACGGGGTCGACGCGTGTGGCACTAAAACGGAAGAAAAGAAGAAAGAGAGAGGGAGGGAGAGACGGAGGGAAGAATAAGAAAAGGCCTCGCCACTGCTCAGTGCCGATATGTATGCGGCACTCTTGTTGAAATTGCTGGGGGTACCTCTTGGTAGATGCCAAACAGCACCTGTTGAAGAAAAAAAAATGATGGGTGTGTGTTCAGGTGGGTGTGCACGTGTTCACTATGAAACGCACTTAAGTGTGAATTTTGAATGATGCAGGGAAGAATGGAAGAGGGTAGGAGTGAACGGTGGATGTGTGAGGGGTACGAGAGGGGAGGAGAGCGGAGGTGCGAAGTGCTCAAGAAGCAAAGTAGTGAGGACTTTTCTTCTGTTCTTCTGTTCCGCGTCCTATACTTCCGTAGGGAGGGGGAAGAGGAGAAATCTGCGCAAAGTTGGTTGACTCAACCGCACAGCGAAACAGGTAAAAAGGCGGACATGTCGACCCATGTCCTCCGACAGAGCACAGGTGCACCACGTCAGGGCAACGGCTCCAAGACTCGCCATGCTCGGGCTGCAGCACAGCGCGCGGCTGTGTGACCTCTTCTCTACTCTTCTGCAATCCAGGATGCAATTCTGCTCGTACGGATTAGTTTGTTTATTTGCAGTTGCTTATACTCTGCTGGCACGGACGACCAGTTGTTAACACAGGATTTCAAGTATGTGCATCTGTGCATGTGAGTGTGCGGGACAGAGGGGCACAGGTAGGTCACACGGTGCATTCGCCAGCACGAAATGCAACCGACGGCCTTAGTCATGGACAAAAAAATCAAACATATGCCAAAAAAAAGGGGGGACGCACACACACAGACACATCACGGCGACGTGAAAAGTACAAGAGAGAGAGAGAGAGAGGAAACAAACAGACAAACAAACAAACAAACAAAGAGAGATGGATGTGAATGCAGCAACATGAGACAATTCATTATTTTGCACCCACACATTTCCTCTCTGACTCTCTCTCTCTCTCCTTTGTTCTCTCTATTATTCACTCATGTCAAAAAGAACGGTGACGACTGCATCCGCGCGGTACGCCATGCTCGTCGCCGCCACCACCACATCCACAGCGTCCAGATCAGCCCCCGTTTCCTCCAGCTTGTGCAGCGGAAAGAACAGCTGGGCGTGGATCGTGTACAGGTGCGGTGTCGAGCTCTCCAATGAGCTGACACGCAGGGCCAGAAGCCGCGCGCCGGTCTGCTGTGCGCCGGGCGCCTTGGGCTGCGCATAGCACGACAGCCACCAGCGCGAGGCCGCAGCACTCGCCAGGGCCGACGCCTCACCCTCCGTGTTTGCGGTGGGTGGCACACCCGTCCAGGCCACCTCCACCGTGACGTCGATCACCATGGCCAGCGTGCCCTCCATCGGTTGCACGGTGCCGCGCGCCTGCAGCTGCGTGACGCGCGGCACGTGGAGGGCAGCCTGCTGAAGGCACGCGCCGAGCTCGGCGGCGCTCACGCGCTGGCCGGCGGCCGAGTGACCGGGCAGCGTCTGCTGCACCACTGTCGTGAGCAGCGACGCGTGCACACGGCCGGCCTGCTCGCAGACGTCCGCCAGCGCCGCGCTCGGCTTGGCGTGCTGCGTGGCCGCCTCCTGCAACGCCGCGATGGACAAATCCGCGCCCTTCGCGCCGGCCTTGGAGGACCGTGCAGCGGCGTGTGGATTGTGCGCGACGAGGCCGAGTGCACAGACGTAGTCGTCGCCGAGTGCGCCACCGTCCTGTGTGCGGGCGAGGAGGGGCAGCTGCAGCCACGGCGCATCCTCGGACCACACCTGCCGCTGCAAGCACTGCGTGAGGTGCATGACGCAGCGCACCATTTGCAGCGCGCCAGCGTGGCTGCCGTCGAGGAGCTCCGCCATGACCGGCACCACGCGGTGGATGGCGGGGAGCATGTCCTCCAAGTCATCGGCGAGCTGCTGCGCGACTGGCGTGGGGATCTGGCACAGTAGATGCCGCTCGGACTCCGCGACAGGGGCAAAGCTGAATGGGTGCGCGCCGACGACGCCGGTGCTGTCCTGGCGTGCGAAGAAGCGGGCACAGTGGGCGAGCACGAGCACGTACACCTTGGCGTGGCTCTGGTGCAAGTCGAGGTCCAGGAGGCGCACCTGCATGGAGGCGGGCAGCGCGCGCGCCATGGTGGTGAGGGCACGGCCTTCTGCGCCGGTGCTGACGCGCGCGGCGTCACCGAGGCGAGCGGGCGACAGCTCCACGCAGTGCGTGGCGAGGAGTGTCCAGACTTCAGAGACGGTGGCAGGCGGTGTTTGGGTGGGGCTCTGCACGGCCTCGAGCAGCCGCGTCATGGTGTCCATCGAGATGCAGTGATGGCACAGTGCGGCACCACGCCGAGTAGAGCGTACCGCGGCGCGAGGGTCGTCGTCGTCCGCCTCCTCGTTGACTTCGCCGTTACTGTGGCCCGCGCTGTGGGCGACCTCCACGCAGCCCTCCGCCTCCAGCAAGGCCAGCACGCGCCAAGCAAACTCGGAGGCGTACAGGGGAATATCCGCCTTGGTGGGCACACCGTAGAAGTGCAGGTTCGACGGCACATTGTTGAGCCAGTAGTGCGCCTTGAGCACGTGCAGCACCTCCACTCGCGTCCCCACCCGCCCTTGCGCGACCGCGGCGTTCACCACGTCGCGGAAGTCCTCCGGGTAGCAGAGTGATGACTCGAGTGGAAGAGGCTCATTGAGCAGCTGGTTCCACGCCCAGCGGCGCGGCAGGCGGCAAAATACAACCGCCTCGTGCAGCGCTCGCGCGGTCATGCACTGCAGCTCCGCGGTGCCGCAGTCCGTGCAGACGGGCACGCGGGCCGCCTCGGCGTCGCCGTCCGCGACTCCGGTGGAGAGGCGCTCCGCACAGCACACAAACGCGTTGCCAAAAGAAGCCGCCGGCAGCCGCCACGAGGCCTCAAAGGCGCACACCACAATGAGCGGCAGCGAGGCCCCAGTCGTGGGGTGCACGACGGGGCGATCAAGACGAGCGAGGATCGTCATGACGTCCATCTCCGACGTACCACGATGCATGAAGCCGACGCCCGCCGCGAGGCACAGAGCCAGGCGAGGGTCGTCAATGGCCGTGTTGTCGTTCTCCTCGGTAGTCAGAGGCGCGTCGGGGACGTAGCCACGACAGCGGAGCAGCACGCGGCGCGCCACCAGCTCTGCCTCGCGCGCATCAGGCAAGAAGAGCACCGCCGAGGCCCCCACATACGGCGAGCGCTGCAGCAAATTTAGCGCCGACACGACGCTGGCTTCATAGCGGCTGCGCGGCTGCGGCAGGCTCAGGCCCTCGAGGCGCACGCGCATCTGGCGGTAGGAGGTGCCGTAGTTGAACTGCCCGTCCAGAGGGATGCGCAGCCAGCGTGCAACGTCCGCGCTGCTGATGAGTGGGTACGAGAGCGCCAACAGTCGCGCGCGATGCTGGCCCTGCGCGGTCAGGAACGGCTTCGCCTGCAGACGCGCGAGGCACTCCTCCAGGAACCGGCCCTCGTCGCAGCGGACGTAGTGGATGTGGTCGGCCACAATGTGCGTGACGCCGCGCAGCCAGTCGGCGCCGGTGCGCACCGACAGCACGAGGTTCTCCGCGCTGCCCACGACAATGTGCGCGGACGCGAGTGCGGTGGCCGTGTGTGTGCCAGCGACAGCCGCAGAGGCGGCGGTCTGCGCGTCCACGAGCACCACCCGCTGCTCCAGAAGATCACCGAACTTGTACTGCCACTCCTGGTAGTGCCGCCGCGCGACTGCCTCGTGCGGGGTCAGGTACAGCACCTTGGGCGTCATCACGCGGCTGTCCTGCGGCTCCGACTCCTTCAAGGCGCACTCGAGCAGGAAGTGGAGGATGAAGAGCTCGGCGATGGCGGTCTTGCCGCCACCAGGGGGGAGCCCGACAAAGAGGTTGTGCGTGCTGTCCATGATGGGCGCGACCAGGTCCTGCTGCGGGGCGAAGAAGGTGTCAAACGTGAAGAGCTTCTCCGCGACAGCACCGAGCTTGTACACCTCGAGCACGCTGCTCACGTCTGCGGAGTCGTGCGCGTCGTTGGCCGGTCGCGCCTGCACCTCACGCAGCGGCGGCGCCACCGCAGGGAGCAGCGTGTTCAGCAAGCACACCGCCGCCGTGGCTGTGTGGGTGCCTGTGAGCCAGTGCGGAGAGACGCAGTGCACGAGCACGTGCGTCGGCTTCGGGTCCGTCACGGGGATCACAATCGGCGGGCACGCGTACGGCGACGACTGGCGCAGGCAGTGCAGCGGCAGGGCGATCGCCTCCGAGTACAGCAGACGGCCGCTGGTCAGCTCAACCAGCAGCACCACATCGCGGACCGAGCGGCCGTGGATCTCCTCGTTGAACGTAAAGTCGGGGGTGATGTCCACGTCGAGGTAGAGCATGCTGCGCGAGAGCGGGCGCACAGAGGCCTCGACGGTGTAGCAGGGGACGTGGTGAATGAGCTCGTGCGCACGCGCGGCACGACGGTCGTCGCTGAGCTTCTCGGCCAGATCCTCAACTGACCACTGGCGAATCTCCTCCCACGGCGCACGCATCCGCTCCAACGCCGGCACCACCGCCTCGGCGTCCTTCGCGGAGAGCAGATGCTGCACGGGCCGCACCGGCGACTGCACCGTCCACTGCCTGTGGAGCACCATGAGGTAGAGCTCCAACAGCTGCCGTGCCGTGCGGCCGTACTCGCGGACGATGGCGACTTCATACAGCGCGCGCAGGATACGCTGGGCCGAGTCTTGGATGTACACCAGCTCGCTCATCAGCGGAAGGCCCTCGAGGTCGTTCCCGCTGATGTAGCACTGAAGCAGCACGTTGATCTTCGCCAGCGGCGTGTACCGCGACTCCTTCACCGCGATCGGCGCGCTCTCCGTCAGCTCGCGCAGCTGCTCTTGCTCCTCCGCGCGCACGCTGATGTTCTGGAACTCACTGGACATGGCGAACAAGCGGAACAGGTCCGCGTCCTGCATGGCGCTGCGCATGTGGTGCAGGTACGTCGCCATCGACCGTGCCGTGATGTAGCACGAGGAGGCGATGCGGCCGTACGGCGTGGTCGTCACACGCCTCGCGCGGGCGTCGTAGTCGACCATGCGCGCGGTCTTGAGCTCCTCGCAGGCCGTGTGCACAATGTTCTCCAAATGGTGCAAGAGAAGCGGGTCGCGCGCGGTCGGGCGAACGCCGTACAGCTCCGGCCGCTGACGCATGCGCACGTAGAGGTAGGTCCGCTGCAGCCACTGCACGCCCTCCTGCGTGGACTCAATGTGTCCGAGCACCACCTCGGCGTTGAGCATGTCCACCACCCGCTTCATCATCTGCGATTCAATCGGCAGCTGCTGGTTCAGGATGGAGAGGTAGTAGTGGAGGTCGTCAGGCGAGGTCAGGATTGTCGCACGACCGACGGTGGCGCCAAAGCCAACGCGCCCGGCACGCCCAAACATTTGCAGCACGTCCAGCGCGCTGAGCAGCTCCGACTCCCCCTTGGCGCCGTTGAAGACGCGCGTGCCCTTGATGAGCACGCGGTTCGCCGGCAAGTTCACGCCCCAGGCCAGCGTCGACGTGCACACGAGCACGCGCACGTGCCGCGCGGCAAACGCCTCCTCGACCGTCTGACGCTCCTCGCGACTGAGACCGGCGTGGTGCACGGCGAAGCCGAACGGGAGGAGCTGTTGGAGGGTGCGGCGAAGGACGTTGCCCATGCCGCCCATGCTCACGAGGTCCTTGAGGTGTGCCTCGCTGTTGGGTCGCACAAAGCTGTGGATGCGGTTCTCCTCCTGCGCGCGTTGCTTGAGGTACTTGGCCGTATACTCGGTCTCCTTGCGCGAGTGCACAAAGATCATGATCTGCTCATTGTCCTCGACGGTCTGCAGGACCTTGGTGTAGACGACGCGATTCATTACCGTCGCCTTGTTCATTCCGGGCACCTTCTTGATGGCGCAGAAGGTTTGCTCTAGCGGGATCGGCCGGTACGATCCGTCGAACACAAACAGGCCGCGCTGACGGTTGACCTGCAGGAAGCTGGCGACATCCTGGTAGTTGGGCAGCGTAGCGCTCAGGCCGACAATGCGTATGCCGCCCTCCCCGCGCCGCTGCTGCTGCAGCATCGTGCGTGCAACAATGGCCTCCAGCACAGGGCCACGCTCGTTGTGCAGCAGGTGCACCTCGTCAATGATGAGCAGCCGCAGCAGCGAGGCCACGCCGAGCTCAACAGAGCGGCGCGTGACAATATCCCACTTCTCGGGCGTCGTCACGATGAGCTGCGTCTCCGCCATCTGTTGCTGTGTCATGGCGCTATCACCGGAGAGCTCGGCCACGGTGAGGCCGAGCGGCTCCAGGCGCGCGGAGAAGGTCCGCACCACCTCCTGCACGAGGGCCTTCATGGGCGCCACGTACACCATCTTCAGATCGCGCAGGTTGACAGCGCCGGTGCTGGCGCTGCGCAGGTTGGCGGCCGCGCGCACCATGGCCATGGCCGCGACGTTCGTCTTGCCCGCGCCGGTCGGTGCGCTGATGAGCAGGTTCTCGTCTGACAAGAAGGCGGCCTCGAAGACCTTGGACTGCATGGGGTTCAGCGTCGTCACGCCCGGGAAGGCCGGCTGGGCCCACTCCGGGAAGCGGCTGAGCGGCACCAAACTGTCCTGGCGCGCGTCGGTCGCGACGGGCGGGAGCGTGATCTCCTCGTGAGTGTCGAAGAAGCCGACCTGCGTGTTCGCCGGGACTTTGGCGCGCACGTGCAGGTGGGGCGTGCGCTCATCCTGGAAGGCACACGCCTGGAGGTCGAGCTTACGCAGCGGGGGCCGACGGGCCTCCGCCTCCGCAGAGGCATCCATGGCCGCCGACTCCGCAGCCGCATCGTCCGCGGTCTCCTCACCCACACTGCCGTGAGCATCGTGCGAGTCACCCTGGTGGTTCGGGTTGCTCTTCTGCTGCTGCTGCCTCTTGCGCACGGCGAGGTCTACCTCCTTGCCGGTCAAGCTCTGGTAGAGCCACTCCACGCGCTCATCTTGGGCCGCGTGTGCCTGCATGACGTCCATCACCTTCTGCTTCTCCTTCTGCGTCTCACAGGCTGCGTAGCGAAGGCCGTAGACAATCGGCCAGCGCGACTCCACGACGTCGCCGACCCAGTCCGATGCGGCCTCGTCGTCGTAGCAGCCCAAGTACGCCGTGAGCTGTGTCTCGAGCGTCAGCTGGTCCGTCTCCTTGTGCTCAAGAAAGCCGAGCACGCGCTGCGCACGCGCCTCGCACGTGACCATGTCCTCGGATGGGAAGAGGCGGCGGAGGGCGTCCTTCAAGAAGCGGGTGTTGCAGGCTACCTCGTCGAAGGAGAACTTCGGCTTCGGCATGGCGCCGTCGTTGTACTCGAGGCCGTCCTCGCCGTCCTCGATACCGTCCAGCTCCGCGGCGGCCTCCTCGTTGCCGCCCGCTGCCAGTCCCGCCATGCCGACGCGCTCATTCTCCACCTCGCCTGCGTCGAAGGCGTATCGGACCAAGTTACGGTCCTTATGAAGCGCCTTGCGACGCGCCTTGTTCTTGCCAGGCAGTGGCATGCCCGTCAGCTCGTCAATGCCACCTCCTGCGACGGCATCCTCATCCTCGTCGTCGGAGGAGGAGGAAGACGACGCGCCTTGTGCGGCCATGTACTCAAGGTTTCGGATGCCATTGCCGGCCTCCTCGTTCACCGCCGGCAACAAGGCCTGCATCGCCTGCTGCGTGGTGGATGGCACGTAGTCGGTCATCAGCTTACCGTACTGAATGAAGCGGTCCAGCATCTCACGGTTGAGCTTCATGTCAAGCAGTTGCTCCAGCCTGTGCTGCTTCTCCGTCAGCGGCATGTGGTCCGTGGGGTCGCACACCACCGCGAGCGTTTCCTCGGCAATGTCACCAATATCATCATCGACACCAGGAGGTAGGGAGCGGCGAAGGTCAAGGAGGAGCTGCTCATAGTGCGCCTTGGTGCTGTCCGAGTGCGGCACGTACCGTGTGGAGTGAATGGTACCGAAAGACATGAGCCGTTCAAGAAGGAGCAATCAAATGGGGGAGGAAGAAAAGGGGGCAAAAAGAGAGAAAAGATGTTAAGTGTGCTTACGGAGATAACAACTAAAAAAAAGGGGGCCGACAATCGCAGCCACAGCAACAGAGACAGTGATCACAAAAAAAACACAAAGTAAGTTTTTACTGTGGAATTGTAGGACAAAGGGAGGGTGAAAGGGAAGAGGCATGTGTGTGTGTGTGTGTGTGTGTGTGTGTGTGTGTGTGTGTGAGCATGAGTAGGGTTGAAAATCAGAGAAGATGTTCTTGTGCCTTGACGTCTCATTTTGTAAAGCAGTGAGGCAGATGGATAACAGGATGCCTCAAAAGAAATACGCACGTAACTCGGTCGGTGGAGCGCAGAGCAAAAAGGCGATCGTCACCACAGCAATGGGAGATTTGGAAGACACCTCTCAACAAAAAAAAAGCACGAGAGCATGCTGAGTTTTGAGTTGGTGATCAGGTGATGTTGTTCTTTTTATAGGGGGTGTTTTTTCGGTGTGTGTTTCGATATGCATATACCTGCGTGGGTATTGTGTGTGCGTGCGTGTGTGTGTGTGTGTTTCGTCATCAGCGATAGTATATGGCAATCAGTCCCTTGGGCAGCACCTTGTTGCTTGACAGGTCGGAGCTGATGCTAACGTGGCTTCTTTGGGTGTTGTCGCCATCTTTTTTTTCCCTCCTCTACCTGAATGGGGGCCCTCTCTTGCCCCTGCGCTTCTCAGTCAGCCTTGG